>SJYA01002395.1:221132-296667 GCA_006410615.1 Neotragus moschatus | reverse complement strand
TCTTTCAGGATTTGAAATAGCTCAACTGGAATTCCATCACCTCCACTAGCTTTCTTTGTAATCATACTTCCTAGGCCCACTTGACTTCACATTCCAGGATATCTGGCTCTAGATGAGTGATCACACCATCATGATTATCTGAGTCATGAAGATCTTTCTTGTACAGTTCTTCTGTGTATTCTTGCCACTTCTTCTTAATATCTTCTGCTTCTGTTAGGTCCATACTATTTCTGTCCTTTATCGAGCCCACCTTTGCATGAAATGTTCCCTTGGTGATTTCTCCCTTGAATAAATCTCTAGTCTTTCCATTCTATTATTTTCCTCTATTTCTTTGCACTGATCACTGAGGAAGGCTTTCTTATCTCTCTTTTCTATTCTTTGGAACTCTGCATTCAAATGCAGAGGTATAAAAGGTATATCTTTCCTTTTCTCCTTTACTTTTCGCTTCTCTTCTTTTCACAGCTATTTGTAAGGCCTCCTCAGATAGCCATTTTGCTTTTTTGCATTCCTTTTTCTTGTGGCTGGTCTTGATCCCTGTCTCCTGTATAATGTCATGAACCTCTGTCCACAGTTCATCAGGCACTCTATCAGATCTAGTCCCTTAAATCTATTTGTCAGCATTAAAAGGAATAAAAAGATAAGAGTGAGTGATGAAAATATGGCCAACCAGGGTGGTGACATGTTGGAAATTCCAGAAGCTAGGAAGTTGTGCTTCCTAACACAAGTTTAAGGGCTAGTTCTGACAGCTTGGGTTTAGATACACAATTTGCAAAATAGGGCTTATTTTTAAGGTGGCAAACTTAACTTACAATCTTTCTACATCTGATCTCTCCAGACTGAAAATTCACTATGATAATAAAGGCCAAACCACAAGTTTCAAGGCTACATTTTGAACCACTTACCTCAACTTCCACCCTTGTGAAGGGCTGACACCAAGTAAGCACACAAAGTTGAATGCTGAGGAGAAAAGAGAGAAGGCCATTTTTATGTGGTAATACAAGTACTATCTAATATTGCTCAACCATCCTTTCTTGGCAAACAAGCAACATTTGTCACTCTTGGCGTGTATTCTGCATTTATAAATGCCACTCTGCTGCTTTACCACTTTTGAGGCTTAGAGAACTATTCTTTTTAAAATATTTTTAATTTTTTAATATATAGTCTTTTTAATATTCTTTTCATTTATGTTTATCATGTGCTCAGTTGCTCTGTCATGTTTGACTCTTTGCAACCCCATGGATTGTAGCCTAACAGGCTCCTCTGTCTTGGAATTTCCCAAAAATACTGGAGTGGATTGCCATTTCCCTCTCCAGGGGATATTCCTGACCCAGGAATGTCTTGCATCTTCTACATTGGCAGGCAAATTCTTTATCACTGCACCACCTGGGAAGCCCCCATGGTTTATCATAGGATATTTTTTTAATTGGAGGATAGAGAAGTATTCTTGATACTCAAAAGGTAAATTGCCAAACACAACACCAAATACATATTTGTCAGTCAGAGCCACAGCTCAGCAGAATGAACCCCAAATTTGAAGTCTCCTTGACAACTAAGACTCCTAGGCCTAGAGAAAACTACTTACATTCACATTTTAAGATATAGTAATTTGCCTATAGAAAAACTCCTGAGTAGAATATTATGTTACTAAATTTTTTTTAATAGTGAAAAAAAAATGTGGGCCCATAAAAATAAAAGCCAATCCACATTATCTCTCATTAAGTAAATTGTTCTTCAATGATTAACAGAGAGCTTTGGAATTCAATAATTTAAATATTGATTTGAAAATTCTGAACACTATTAAAAAAATGAAACCATACACAACATCTCTTTAAACTTGACTTGTCCACACTACAGACAAACCAAACACCATTTCTTATGGAATTCTCAAGGACAATTGGGGAAACTAATTTAGACATAACAGACACAGTGCTAAATATAACATAATGGAGATGAGAAGATAAGGTAAAAACCGGAGGTTACCACACATGAGTGCAATGTGACCTAAGATAAAAAAAAGCTATTTCTTTAGAAGATCTTGTGTTTGCTTACAAATCCTAAGATATCTTTAATTCTGAAAATATTTTTTCCTTTCTTAGCTGTATTCTCTCTCCTATTTTTCCTCCTGTCACATACTTCTCAGGNATTGGGGAAACTAATTTAGACATAACAGACACAGGGCTAAATATAACATGATGGAGATGAGAAGATAAGGTAAAAACGGGAGGTTACCACACATGAGTGCAATGTGACCTAAGATAAAAAAAGCTATTTCTTTAGAAGATCTTGTGTTTGCTTACAAATCCTAAGATATCTTTAACTCTGAAAATATTTTTTCCTTTCTTAGCTGTATTCTCTCTCCTATTTTTCCTCCTGTCACATACTTCTCAGGTTAAAGCCTAGATTAAATACTTAACCACTCTGTTTAGCCCCAATCTCCTATTGACCTTCATTTCCACTGGTCCAGCTGCAAAACCAAAAAAGTCACAATGAGCCCAAAGTCACTGTCTCTAAGTGGACTTAACTTGTAAAGGCCCTGAGGATGACATATCTCAGGAAACATAAATGTTATCCCTCAATTTTCAGGTATTTTTTTCCTAAAATGTTCTCATACTATTTGTTTCTGAAAACCAAGAATTAGAAATTAGTAATGACAGGAAAGATATTCTAGCCAAGGGAATAAATAGATATCCTTTACAGTTTATGTGCCCTATATTTAGTGTTATTTACTTAACTCTGAGCACCAAGGACTGAAGCATAACAGGAATATAAATGTCTCACAAGTATCATTATTTATTAACACATGTAATCAGCCCATCTATTCTGATTTAAATGTATTATTTCAAAGCAATTTACATACACAAAAAGATGGAGAAAATAAGTTTGTAGTGAAGAAAGTCTAATTTTCGTAAGTTGTTTGGATTGTCTACAATGTATTTGAAGGCAAAGTATGATTTATTTTAGATATTTCCAAGTGATGGTCACCTATCCATCAATAATTTGAGCTTTGTGTGTAACAGTATCAAAAGGCATTACTGCATAGGCTCTGGGAAAGCCCTTAAACCCCAAATGTAAACAGGTTGTCTTTTTCATTTTTTTTTTTAATTTGGGGGAAGGTTTATCATTTTATTTTTCTCTTCTGCAGCCCAAAGCCAGCCAGCTCCTTGAGGTGAACACTGAGGGATGTCAATGTTGTCTGTGCAGGTAAAAGGACCAAAGGAGGCACCTGAATAGGGAGGGGAACTAAACAAAAGAACTTCTTGAGAGAAAGTAAGATTCTATGTGTTCTGCTCTTTTTAAAAGTTCTATTTCACTTCAGCTTGCTTAACAGTGAAACTGTATTCCTTTCTTAACTGTTTACAGAAACTGCTGATTTCCCAGCCTCTCAAAACCCAAGAGTGGAAGTGAAAACTTGCTTAGCTATTTCCTCAACTCCAATCAGACACATTACAACTATTTCAGGCCATATGACTAAACTGCTCTGGACTATTTAAACCAACAAAGTGAAAAAAGATGGAGACACCAGATAACGTTAAATTTGCAATGAGAATGAAACTACAAAATTTAAGCTAAGGAGGATGCAAATGAGATCACTGGAATGTTTCTTAAGAATTGGTAAACACTTGTGATGCATTAGAACTGACAAACAACTAGAATTCTGCACATGGGAGACACTGGGGTTTAATGGGCAAGACAGTTATGCTCTCTACAGAAACTTATCAGTTATTTAAGGCTCTGATGAGAAATCTTTACTTCTATAAAAACAAGGCTTAAAAAAAAAGAACAAATTCTCTTTCTTCACTTAAATAAAATTTATATAAATGAATAATAATGTAAGCAACTTACAATGTATATCCTTGCCACGTCCAAGTCACAGTATCCTAGAATAACAATAGTATTTAAACTATTACAGAAAAAATATCAAAAAACCAAAAATTTTATTTTGATATTGGTATTCATATACTTCCTTTTGGAATTAAAAGCAATATCTTGAGAAGCAAAATAAGCACTAAACAATAGTGAAGTGATCTATCAATTCTTGGATTGTATATCTGCATGGCAAAGATCTGTCTATCATCCATATGTAACCACATATCTTTTTATGGAATTAAGTTGATCTGAATTAAAAAAAANGCCCTGAGGATGACATATCTCAGGAAACATAAATGTTATCCCTCAATTTTCAGGTATTTTTTTCCTAAAATGTTCTCATACTATTTGTTTCTGAAAACCAAGAATTAGAAATTAGTAATGACAGGAAAGATATTCTAGCCAAGGGAATAAATAGATATCCTTTACAGTTTATGTGCCCTATATTTAGTGTTATTTACTTAACTCTGAGCACCAAGGACTGAAGCATAACAGGAATATAAATGTCTCACAAGTATCATTATTTATTAACACATGTAATCAGCCCATCTATTCTGATTTAAATGTATTATTTCAAAGCAATTTACATACACAAAAAGATGGAGAAAATAAGTTTGTAGTGAAGAAAGTCTAATTTTCGTAAGTTGTTTGGATTGTCTACAATGTATTTGAAGGCAAAGTATGATTTATTTTAGATATTTCCAAGTGATGGTCACCTATCCATCAATAATTTGAGCTTTGTGTGTAACAGTATCAAAAGGCATTACTGCATAGGCTCTGGGAAAGCCCTTAAACCCCAAATGTAAACAGGTTGTCTTTTTCATTTTTTTTTTTAATTTGGGGGAAGGTTTATCATTTTATTTTTCTCTTCTGCAGCCCAAAGCCAGCCAGCTCCTTGAGGTGAACACTGAGGGATGTCAATGTTGTCTGTGCAGGTAAAAGGACCAAAGGAGGCACCTGAATAGGGAGGGGAATTAAACAAAAGAACTTCTTGAGAGAAAGTAAGATTCTATGTGTTCTGCTCTTTTTAAAAGTTCTATTTCACTTCAGCTTGCTTAACAGTGAAACTGTATTCCTTTCTTAACTGTTTACAGAAACTGCTGATTTCCCAGCCTCTCAAAACCCAAGAGTGGAAGTGAAAACTTGCTTAGCTATTTCCTCAACTCCAATCAGACACATTACAACTATTTCAGGCCATATGACTAAACTGCTCTGGACTATTTAAACCAACAAAGTGAAAAAAGATGGAGACACCAGATAACGTTAAATTTGCAATGAGAATGAAGCTACAAAATTTAAGCTAAGGAGGATGCAAATGAGATCACTGGAATGTTTCTTAAGAATTGGTAAACACTTGTGATGCATTAGAACTGACAAACAACTAGAATTCTGCACATGGGAGACACTGGGGTTTAATGGGCAAGACAGTTATGCTCTCTACAGAAACTTATCAGTTATTTAAGGCTCTGATGAGAAATCTTTACTTCTATAAAAACAAGGCTTAAAAAAAAAGAACAAATTCTCTTTCTTCACTTAAATAAAATTTATATAAATGAATAATAATGTAAGCAACTTACAATGTATATCCTTGCCACGTCCAAGTCACAGTATCCTAGAATAACAATAGTATTTAAACTATTACAGAAAAAATATCAAAAAACCAAAAATTTTATTTTGATATTGGTATTCATATACTTCCTTTTGGAATTAAAAGCAATATCTTGAGAAGCAAAATAAGCACTAAACAATAGTGAAGTGATCTATCAATTCTTGGATTATATATCTGCATGGCAAAGATCTGTCTATCATCCATATGTAACCACATATCTTTTTATGGAATTAAGTTGATCTGAATTAAAAAAAAAGATTGTGTATGCTTAACTATTTTCCTAATATAAACATATCTGGATAATTAATTGGCTTACAAAAACCAGAATTCATCAGTTCTCAAAAAGGAGTTTATATTGAAGAAGAGACTATAGAAATGAAATAATACAGAGTGAAAGAATTTGGATAAATAACAAATGCAAATCCATAGGCAGAAGTATATTGAGTAAAAATTTGATAAATTTTAATTTTTTAACTAAAAGTGTGCAAAGCTGAGAAATCAACCACTGATAGGAAGCTGATCAAGAACTCAATCTTAAATAACATAGAACACGAATAATTACATCCTGCCTTTTTATGTAAATTCTGTAGTAAAGAAAGATCCTCTCAGAAACAAAATATCCATCTCCCTGCCAAAAAATGATTTTCCTTAGGAAAATGATGACACAACCAACATCCAGAAGACAGCAATGCATCTTGCTGGAGCAAAGGCTACTTCCTGAGCCCACATGGACTTTCTGTAGAATGTGAAGTTCTTTGCAGCTATTTTCTTATTTAAGCTACTTGTCAAGTGTCACAGCTACTAAGTACTGAGTGTCATTGAACACCAAGCCTCTTCCAAATTTATCCTGCTACTTCAATACTTTTCCACCAGTAATGATCATTGAATCAGGAGATGTTTTTCCTTTCAAACTTAATGAAAAATCACAACTTTGTGAGAGCTTTTTCAAATCTAATCTAAGAGACCCTGGAGCTGAGATGTACTCATACCATTACAGACACAACAGGGCAGAAGCTAAGGAGATATCTTCCTGTAGCTTAGTAATAGCAAAAGCAGTATCAAAAATTGTTATCAACCAATTTCTGCCTATCTCGCAAGTTTTTTTAAGAGAGTATCTTTTTTTAAGGTTGTAAATCAGCCTTCAGACTTTTAAAAAGAAAACTTTATTGAATTTGTTACAATATTACTTCTGTTATTTATGTTCTGGTTTTTTGGCCACGAGGCATGTAGGATCTTAGCTCTTCAACCAGGAATCCAATCTTCACCCCCAACACCAGAAGGTGAAGTCCTAACCCTGGACCACCAGGGAACTCCCCAATCTCGCAAATTTTTAAAAACTAAATGTGGCAAGGAGAATGAGACTGCCCACCTGTTCCCACCATTTACCATTCATCAATTTATTCAAGCAAAAGGGGTCCTAGAGAATTTGTGCTGTTTGTAATGGTGAGATTTTTCTCATAGTAAAATATGATGCTTACCAGCTTGTTTGGGTATCTGAGGAGAATCGGCTGCACTGGAACTCCTGGAATGAAGGCTCCTATAACCATATAGTGAAATTTTATAACATGTTCTTTATATGAATACAAGTTTTACGGTGAATTTAAAAATTAATAATAAACAATGTAAATATACAAGTGTTTTAAGAGTACACATAAACTATTGGCTGAATGTTGGTAAATTCCTAATGTTAGACAAAATGAGAGATTTTTAAATTTAGTAATATGTAAGCAAAATATTAAATGTTATGCCTAAGTCACTTAAAATATTATTTTTATCTCCATTTGTTTTCATTTTCCAAATACCTATTATTCAACAAGTTTGTTTTTTTTTTAAGAGAAGAAAATCTAAATGAAACTAAATGCTGAACCACTAACTACCACACTTGCTAGAGCGAGTTCTGACTTTGGCTCTGAGCATTCTAGCAGCCAGTACAAAAACATTTAAAAATATTAGTAATGACGTTAAATGACATATGAAATTATAAATTGCTATAAAATTCACAACTTTATAATATTTTAAAAAGGCATGGCCCTCAGAAGGAATTGAAAGCATTATAATGATAATTGAAATAGGTTTTCTAACTTGATGACATGGACCCCAAGTGTATGTGGGGGTTGTTCTTGGAGGAAAAGAAAAATTGCTACTGGTTTCTGCTCACACACACATGTACACACACATACACACATGACATTCCAGAGAAGAGCATTATGATACCAAAAGAGAAAGTAAAAGAGTGAATGAGTTGTGGATTCACATTATTAAAAACATTTTATCAGAAAATTAAGAAATGCTCCAAGCAAACTGATGAGTTATTTTGTATATTTATTATTAGTTCATTTGAGAAATCATCTATATTATTTTGTCACAATACATAATTTAATTGATCTCACCTGGTTTAAAAGTAATCAAACAGGACCGATTAGTACAAGTACCTTCTGGGAAAACTAGTATCTTGGGAGAAAAGGAATAGATTTAACATTTCAGTCTAATTAACAGATTATATCTTTACTTGCTTTCTTATGACTTCACAGTTGCCAATTTTTATAAAGCAAAAATAAAAGGCTAGCACTTAATTTCAGTGAAACCTAGAATCAGATTGTTCAGTTTTGCTCTAAAAGAAGTATAATCTGACCATTAAGATAACCTGAAAATGAATTAAACTTTTGAAGAGAGAATATACACAGTAAATGTTTCTTAATGATGATGCTAATGATCTGAAAAGGGTTCAAAGAAGCTGTAGACCCTGAATCATGGTCAAAGTTGCATTCATTTTATGCAATATTAAATTCTTTCCTCTACTGGTATACACCTTGAACTAAATCATTTGCTACTTCTGCTTCAATTTTCCCATTAAATGATATTTCCTCTTACAACACAGTTTCAGGTTGTACTGAGAAAAAAGGAGGAAATACCAACAATATGCTTTATGCTTACTTGAATTTGTTGACATATGGAATACAATTTAATATTCTTTTCTGAGGAGGTGTTTTTAGTTTTTAATATATTAGGATTTCCACACAAAAACTATGCACTACAATTCCCCATTAACTGATTGAAACAGCAGGCTGATTTTTATGAAGCTTTTGGAATTTAGCAATGAGTAAATTGCTAAGCACAGAAACAAAATCCCTGCACTTACAGCATTTAGTAATGGGTATTTTATAATAATTACAATAATTAGTAAGCTAAACTACCATAACAAGTTATTTGTAAAATAAAAATTGTGAATAGGTGTGATTCCATTCTCCAACTTAAAAAACAAACAGGTTTCCTATTCCAATTGGATACAATAACAAATATAATTCATGCAGTGGATATTCTATAGCGATACTATGAAGAATAAATTAATGTAGAGTAAATCATAAACTCTCAAGAATCCCAGGGACAGGGGAGTCTGGTGGGCTGCCGTCTATGGGGTCGCACAGAGTTGGACACGACTGAAGAGACTTAGCAGCAACAGCAAAAACTAGAAGGGGCATTAAAATCTTATAGCATCTCTAATACTTGAATTCTTTTTATAATATCCCCCTCAAGTGGTTGCCTAGCCAATGCCTGAACATTCCAGAAAGAGGTTCCAAATCAGACCATTCTAATTCTGGACAGGAAGTTCCTTGAAATGAGCAAAGTGAACTGAAATCTTGTTTACTTTCACCTACTAGTCCTAGATAAATTCCTTGGAGCCAAAGAGCAAAATCAAATCCTTATTCCAAATGTCACTTCTTCCCAGTCACTCTTTAAATCATTCGTCACATGCCTTGGTTTCTAAAACCTCCTGGTTGATCATCCGCCTCTCAGTACTTTAATATCGAAACGTTATGAGTAGCCAGATAACCTCAGGACCATGAGTTCTGCTAGAGATCACTTGTTTTCACCTGGACAAAGGTAACTAAGACCAGACACAACCAAAAAAAAAGTATTCCAGGGGAAGGAGGAGATGGGATGGTAAAATGTAGAAAAGTTCTACAGGTGATTCTGAAATGCCCCCCTGAACTGAAAAGCACTATCTAAATATACTTCAGATAATCTTAAAATATTAATCACTTTCAAAATATACTCACCCACCATATTTTTGAGTATAACTGAGCTTTAGTATCTCATCTTTAAAATGATAAATAAATTCAGAGGTAGAAAATTACTTTTTATGACACAAAGTAAAAACCAGTTCAAAGAGTTTGGAGAATAAAAAAGAACGATACATTCAATTCTAGGAGTATCTCATGCAGAAGAGGACTTCTTAATCCTTACTCATTTATTCTGCTTTTATTATGCTAAAGACAACTAGCGTAAGGTATACCCTGATGCATGGATCCAAACGAATATATACAAGTGTACATAAAATAAATTCTCAATATATTTAAATAAACATCTATTTTGTTTTACCTGGGGCCATTCCCCTCCTGATGTGGCCCGCCTTATTATTTCATTTATTGTGTTTTTTCGAGAATCTGGATCTACACGGGACACCAACACTGGCTGCAAGGCCCGCAATATTCCTTTAAAACAAATGAAGAGTCATAAGTCATTTTTTGGGCTACAGCTACTATAGAAATGATACCAAATTATAAAACAAATTGCATGGAAAATTTAAAAGATAGCAAATCAAAGAGAACAACTTAAAAAACCCTCTAACTCAAAGTCTGTTAGAACTTATTAATAGATTCTGGCTTCAAAAGGACAGGTGGCTATTTATACCTAAAAATACTTCATTGATTTCACAGAAGTTAGCAACAGGAATATGGGAAAAAAAAAAAAATGCAATTTTCTCCCTAAAAGACTTCTTTCTCAATTTACATTAAACATTCGTAATACGCCATAAGATTGTCTTGTTTTATTTTGGGAATATTCCTGCAATAATATTGCAAACTGATTATGTGAAGCCATAGTACATGTGGGTAGGGGGCAATTGCTATTTATCTTAATAAAATTTTCAGTGCAATAGTCTTTTGAGTAGGTAGCTTCCTAGCACAATAAACCTCATTTCACCAAAAATCTATTGCTAAACAACTTTGGGGGAAAATGTCATGTTACACAAAGCAAGGTGGTTATCTTAAAAGAAAAAAAGAAAGAGTGTGTGTGTCTTTCTTAGCTGCTGTAAGAACTACTATCATTTTCTCTAGAGTACTAAGGCAATTTTCAAACCTACCCTCTCACCACCTGATGCTTGGCAATAGCCTTGGGACAACTGGAAGCAGTTACTTAGAGACTAATTCCCAGGGGAGAAAGCAAAGGGTCTGGTAGGAAAAAACATTTCACTTGTTTCATTATTTTTATGGCAGGAAGCATTTATTGTTCTACATCATAATTTTCAACAAGCTACACATTTTTCCCCCATGGAGATTTGGGGGCAATAATGAAGAAAACAGAGTTAGGAGAAAAGACTTATATCAGCCTAAAACCCTGAAGAGAAATTCACTGAAATACTAGGTAACGGGTGCTTTCGCAAATTCTTCAATTAAATTCTCTCTCAAAAAATTTACCATATTTTGTATTGAAAAACTGTTCTTTTGGGCTTATATTCAGGAGCAGGAAGAAGTAATGGTGCAGCAGCAGAGGTAAGGTTTAAAAAGAATGCTAGGGGATTTCCCTGGTGATCTGGTGGTTAAGACTCTGTGCATTCCCTGCAGGGGGTGCCAGTTTGATCCCTGGTAGGGAAACTAAGATCCCACATGCTGCACAGCACGGCCAAAAGATAAATGAAATAAATAAATAAATATTTAAAAGAGTTATATCTGGAAGGTTTAAAAATTTAAAAAAACATTAAAAAGAATGATGAGGTATAGGTAGGGAAGTCTTTAATCTTTTTTCATAAATTGATTCTTTTGATATGATACCTCATTAAAAGCAATGAAATATGTTTGAAGTGTTTTATTATTTTTAAGTCTTTAAAAAATTAATCCGTAAACTACAGAATTTTCTAAATTTAAAGCATGAACATGAAAATATTTTATCTCTGTTTTCTTACAGAGTACTTACTGCCAATTAGAGGCACCTGCACATTCTCATTTCGAGATACTATAGAAGGTAATCCAGCTGCAACACAGGCAATTCCATCAAAGAATGTCGAGTGAGGGGCAACAACAAAAATTGGTGCTTCCAACGGAGTTGCAATCTTTCCTTTCACAGTAACTATAAACCCCATTGAGAAGAACATGGCATGGCCTAGAAACTTCAAGACTGGATGAGTAATTTTCCTTTGGAAATAAATATAAAAATGGACATAATTAGCTTTATCAATTGCAGCTAACAGCAGGGTTTTACTCTAAAGCACAAAGCAAAAACCAAAACACATCAGCACTTCATTTTAAAATATCAGCTAGGAAGAACAACTAACACTTTAGTGGAGCTCTTTCTGCCAGGCAGTGTTCTAAGTACTTTATGCATATTAATTTCTTTAATCCCTAGTCCAATTTTATGAAATGGAGAGCATTTATCATTATTCCCATTTTATAGATGAGAAAACTGAGGCCCAGAGAAGTAATTTTTCCAAGGCCATGTGGCTAAGTGGCTCCATTATTCAGTGACTATAAAGTAATAAGAATGAATTTTCAACATGCATCCCCCACTGAGAAATTCAAATCAGTCTTGTCCTTCATATGAGTCACCTTAGATATCTATATTTGTGTAACAAAGATGCTGCTACCCTCAAAAACACTCTTAGAACTAGCATGCTGAAACAGTCCTCAGAGTTATTTTAAAAATAAAAATTTAAAAGTAATCCTTATTACTTATATCATTATAGCCCTTAAAAATCAAGAATCTTAAGAAGTAAATTTATTATCTCACTTCCTGGAACAAAGATGCACTTAATTCTGGTTATTGATTTGTTTACTATTTTAAAAGAATCTGACATTAAAAATAAATTAAATCAAATTGTGCTAGGAATCCTGTTGGACTCATAAGACAAGTAAGATCTAGTCTCTGTCTTTGATAAACTCAGTTGAGTAGAAAAACAAAAACACAGTCCTAGAATTGCAAACACATGATGGACATCTCACTATATGAATAAGCATATAGCTTTTCATGAAAAATATGTGTCTCCCATAAGACATCTGACAAGTTTTAAAAAATGAGCTTCCTATTGAATTCTCTCAACATTCACATAATAATATTGTGAGGAGCTATTAAGCAACTAACTCCCAAGGAAGTTTCTCTAACTTTTATTTCATGGTGAGAAGTGAGACACAGAAAGCCCAAGTACTTTTCAGGAAGGTACAGGGAAATGATTGCTCTCTACTTGCTCTGTAGTTTAAGAGCTGAGATCTTTATTTATTTAAAGATAAAGAGCTCACCCTGTCACAGAACTTTCAGACCTCCTGTTTTTGATTTATAGTGATGTAGCCTTTGCTGCTAAGTCGCTTCAGTTGTGTCCGACTCTGTGTGACCCCATAGACAGCAGCCCACGAGGCTCCCCCGTCCTTCGTATTCTCCAGGCAAGAACACTGGAGTGGGTTGACATTTCCTTCTCCAATGCATGAACGTGAAAAGTCAAAGTGAAGTCACTCAGTCGTGTCAGACTCTTAGTGACCCCATGGACTGCGGCCCACCAGGCTCCTCCATCCATGGGGTTTTCCAGGCAAGAGTGCTGGAGTGGGGTGCCATTGCCTTCTCCGATGTAGCCTCTAACAAGGTCCAATCCCTGGGTTGGAAAGATCCTCTGGAGGAGGGCATGGCAACCCACTCCAGTATTCTTGCCTGGAGAATCCCCATGAACAGAGGAGCCTGGAGGGCTACAGTGCATGGGGTTGCAAAAAGTTGCACATGACTGAGCAGCTAAGCACAACACAGCACAGCCTCTAATGACTGCATTCCAAAATATCCTATATTCAGAGCCACAACTGTTGATCACTGCCTAAACTTCAATAAATTCTTCTAATCTTGATTCACCTAATATTTAGACATAGTTACTTCTTACCTCTTCCAACCAGTTATTGGGTGGGTCAGCTTTTCAGGACAGCATGCTGTTGAAATTGCAGCCAGCGACCACGCCAGTAACAAAATTAATGCAACCAGTAGGGCACGAATTGGAAGCAGGATAATTCCAAGGAAGAAAATCTGAAAGTCAAAGTTGATTAAAATAAAAAAAAAAAAGATGACATTATTTTAATGCTGTAGTTATCAGATATACTTAAAAGAAAAATCTTAGGCTATTCAAGCTTTCACTCAAAGATGAATCGAGCATTACCCTGCACCAGGCAACGATCTAAGCACAAAGGAAATAAGACATTATATCTGACCTCACAAAGTCTGCTAGGTAGCAAAAGAAATAGGGGAGAAAACGAGTGAATGTGAATAGGGGTTGCTGGAGGAACAAAGAAAAGGTGTGTTGGGCTTAGTGGTAGTGTGAGATCAATAGTTGTGACACACAGGCTTAGTCGCCCCACGGCACGTGGAATCTTCCCAGACCAGGAATTGAATGCTGTGTCACCAGCATTGCAAGGTGGATTCTTAACCACTGGAAGTCTGGTTGTATAATTTTAAAATGTCACTGGTAGTGTATGAGAATTTCAGGCACTGTATATCCTTGCTGACATTTGGTGTTTAAATCACTTTAAAAAATCAATTTTATGAAGGCCTAATTTACATAAAATACAATGCACCTATTTTAAATATGAGCTTTTCAAATGTACAGCCCTATGCAGACACCACCATAATCAAGATATAGATCATTTCCATCACTCAAAAAAGTTCCCTTGTGTCTCTTTGTATGTATCCTCAGTGTATGGCAACCACTGACAATCTTTCACTATAGTTTTTGCCTGTTCCATATTTCCATATAAATGAAACCATATGGTATGTAATCTTTTACATCTGGCTTCTTTCACTTCATATTTTTGAGATTCAACCATGTTGTCATATGTATCAGTTGTACAGTCTTTTTCATTGCAGAGCGATATTCCATTGTATGAATATACTGCAATTAATTTACCCATTAATCTGTTCAGGACATTTAGCCTATTATAAGTTCTTATCTATACGAGTAAACATCAGTTTTTGAGACTCATACATTTTCATTCATGGTGGATGGTGGTGAAATTGTCAGGCCAGGATGTGCTTAAAGAACATGCCAAATTGTTTTCCAAAGTGGTTGTGTCGTTTTATACCTCCACCAAAGAAGTATGAAAATTCCTGTTGCTTCACAGCTTCATCAATTCTCAGTGTTGTCAGTCTTTGTAGCCATCCTGGTGGGTGTAAAATGATATCTCATTGTGGTTTCCTTAATAAACAATGATGCTGAGCAAATTTTTTCATGTGCTTATTGGTCATCCCTTTAACCTATCTGTTCAAGTCTTTAGTCCATTTTCATTGGGTTGTTAGTCACTTTCTGATCAATTTTTAAGAGGTCTTCATATATTGTTTACAAGCCCTTTTTCAATATATATATTGAAAATATTTTCTCCTATTCCATGGTTTGCTTTTTCATTTTCTTATTGGTATCTTTCAATGAGAAGTGTTTTAATTCTGATGAAGGCTAATTTATCAATTTAGTTCTCTTCTGCATCCTTTCTAAGAAATCTTTACCTGTCTCAAGATCACGAAGATATTTTATATCTTCTTCTTCTAGATGATATACGGATTTTGCTTTTATGTTCAAGTCTATGATCCATCGTAAATTACTTTCTGTGTTGTGTATAGTAGGGATCAAGTTTCATTTTTATCTACAGATTTATCTAGTTGTTTCAGAACCAGCTCCCCCTACCCCTGCTTTCCCCACTCACCTCCCACCTCCCCACCCGGCTCTGAGGCCTATGGGATCTTAGTTCCTGGACCAGGGATCAAAGCTGCATCCCTTCCAGGGAAGTGCAAAGTCTTAACCATTGGACCGCCAGTGAAGTGCCATCCCCAGAACCAATTTTGAAAAGACTTCACATTCCCCAATAAATTGTGTTGGCCACTTTGTCAAAAAATCAGTTGAACATACATTAGGCTCTCTGTATTGTTGATCTATTCGTCTGTATATCTGTCAATTCCCTACTCTCTTAATTGCTTAGTCTTGTAATAAGTCAGAATTAATTTCAGAATTAATCTTTCAGTTTCCACACAAAAAGCCTGTTGGAATTTTTGTTGAGCTTTCGATGAACCTATGTTGATTCTTCCAACTTACAAACATGGTATAGATCTTTATGTAAATCTTCATTAATTTCTTACAATAGAGTTCTATTGTTTTCATTGTAGTGATCTTGAATCTGCCTGTAATGCAGGAGACCCTGGTTCAATTTCTGGGTTGGGAAGATCTGCTGGAGAAGAGACAGGCTACACACTTCAGTGTTCTTGGGCTTCCCTGATGGCTCAGCTGGTAAAGAATCTGCCTGCAATGTAGAAGTCCTGGGTTTGATCCCTGGGTTGGGAAGATCCCCTGGAGAAGGGAACAGCTAACCACTCCAGTATTCTGGCCTGGAGAATTCCATGGACTATACAGTCTATGGGGTTGCAAAAAGTCGGACATGACTGAACGACTTTCACTTATTGCTATCATGAGATTATTTAATTTCATCTTGCAGTTGCTGCTAGTATACAGACAAAGTTGATTTAAAATTTTAATTTTTAAACATTATTAAGATGACAAAACCAATTTTGAGTAATTCTGTCAGATTAAGAGGATTATGCATAATATTTTCTTTTGGTAATAAGTTATCTCTGTAGGAAGGCCTTCTTTTGACACTATTGTGATTATTTTCCTCTCTTTCTTCATAGCACTTACTAAGACACGGAATTATATATATTTCTATACTTGCTTAACTTTTTCAGTGAAATACAAGCTTAAGATAGGCAGAGTCCTTATTTCTCTTGTTCATTATATCTCTATCTCCAGCGAGTAACATTGTGCCTGGCATATGGTAGGCATCCAACAAATATTTTTGGTATGGTAAATGACCCACAGTTACAATTCCATATTCTATTGAGGAAAGACAAGCTAGGCTAATTTTCTCCATGCCACTATGGAACAGACCCTTAAACAGTCAAAAAGAGAGGAGGAGCAGTAAAGCTAACCCCTATGAGATGCAGAAGTGACAACAGTCCTTAAACAAGATATTGATCATCATTTAAGATTAAATTTAGCCTAAATTCATGATATTGAGTCATCCTAAAACACAAGTATATCAATCTTTTAAACTGGATAATAGAGACAACATTGTTTTTCAATCGTGTCTATTTAAATTTTCCTTTACCCAGACTGTTCAATCCATTGAAACTACTTTGGAATCTCTGTCTATATGCATTTTAACATTTTAAAAAATACTGCAACTATATTCATTTCTATCCAATCTAAGTGATAAGTTTTAAGTACAATTTCTATACAAACTACAGTACTACAATTGTATACAATTTGTAGATAACAAATGGCATTGGTAACTATCAAGATCAGCAAACAATACCAGGTTCTTTCACATATTATCTCACTTAATTTTAACCCTTTGATGTATTATTATTCCAATTTAATAGAGAAGGAAAGTGAAGTTCAGAGAGGTCAACTGACTTGGCCAGTCATACAACTTATAAATGACAGGGCCTGAGCAGGTTTTCTAAGACTAGTGATCATTCCATTAGATCACAATTCTTATAGAGTTACTTGGAAGTGCTCTCTAAATAGCTGCAGGCATGCTATTTAAAAAACCAAAAAACAAAAACTCAAAAATTTAGTAATCCAGGTGCAATGTACATACTTACAAACATGCCACTTTGAGCCTCTCTCCAATACATGAAGCCAAAGAGATGGACATACTTTCATTTAAGTATAACTGATTTGATGAACTCAGGCCAAAAGGAATTCTGAATGAGAGTCAATGAATTTGTTAAGTGTTTCTGAGTGACTTTCACTCAGAAATTTTAAGATATCATGGGAATATATTTTAAGACATAAATATAATTTTAAGACACGTTTTAAGATCAAGTTTTTAAACATTTAGTTTCTTTACAAAGAGGTATTGCTACATTCATTATCTTCCTCTTCCTTTCTCATTCCTTCAGACACCCATCAACCATTACTGTAACCACCACCCACATTGCTTACTTAGCCCAGCACTTAACCTCTCTCTGCCAGAGGACAATGGTCTCAGTGCAGATAAGCATGCTGTGCAAAAATTACACTATTTCAAATCCAAAGTAAATAAATATGTAAGATGGACAGGAAACATTAAAACTTTTTTTCCCATGCAGAACACATAGGACAAATGTAGCTTGCACAGTCTATCTTGTTCTCGGATCACTAACTTCACCAAAGAGGAAGTCCAAAGAGTGAGTGTAACTGCTAATGGTAAAAGCAGTGCTTTACAAGAAAAAGGAAAGGACAGGAACTTCCTTTGTGTATAGAGCTGTTTTTAACAACCAAAGAAAGTCTCTCATCCTTGAATCTACGAGAAGTGTTTGGGTGAAAACCAATTCAGGACCAAAAACTCTTGAATACCTTAAGCGGACCCATATTATTCCTTTTCTTAGGTTATTATTTCTCACCCTTGATGCAACTGCTCAGCCAAAACATCCCACCTTTCTTTTGGTTCTAATTCCAGACCTGGGTTCTCTGCCTTCTCCCTCACTCTTCTCACCCCAAAAGGACTCCTCTCTTTCCCTCAGGCAAAACAACAACAAAAAGCTCCCCAAACCCACTCTCCTGCAGTTCGATGAACTCCCACTACACTTCCACACACTCAGGCTGAAGGTCTTCTCCCAGAGTCCTTCTCCTCTTCTCAGTGTTTCCTCTACCACAGGCCTGCTCAGCCTCCTCCTGTTTAGCACATTCTCCCAAGACCCACATGCTCTTTGCATCTTCTCTTCTCACACACACACCCACCCAGACCTCCAAGCATCCTCCAAGGGTCCTAAATTCTCAGCGCAGCATCTCTGCCCCCTGCAGACTCCTGGCCCCTTCAGAAGCCCTCCCCTCTCAGATCTACACCCCTTTCTTCCTCGAGCCTGGCTTCCCAGACTCACTCCCCTCAGTCACTTCCCCTTTACACCCACACTGCCCTCTAAAAACAGCCTCCCCTGACGGACCCATGGCCCCCCTCAAACTGCCTCCTCCCTCAGATCCACACGCCTGCCCTGCATCTGTCTCCCCTGTCAGGCGTCCCTCACCTGGACTGCCTCCGCTGACAGGCGTCCCTCACCTGGACTGCTTCCTCCCTCAGACCCACTCCCCTCACTTGGACCTGCCTCCTCTCTCAAACTCCAGTCGCTCGCCTGAATCTGCCTTGCCGGCCAGTGTCAAGTCAGTCCCCTGAATTTTCGTCAGACACATCCCTCACTTGGGTCTGCCTGCCCTGGGTCTGCCTCCCCTGTCAGACGTCCCTCACCCGGATCTGCCCTCCTCCCTCTAACCCATGCCCCTCACTTGAATCCACCTCTCCTGTCAGACCCTAGCCCCGCACCTGAATGCGCCTCGCCACGCCCAGCCGCGTCTGCTGCACGAAGGGATTGGGCACAGGTGGCGGGAAGAAGGACGCCTGGCGGGGCACCATGGGCGGCCGCAGCCCCGCGTTCCCGACGCCAGCTCCCGGCACAGTGGCCGCCACGGCCCGCGCGTCAGCGCACCGGTTCATGGCCTACCCTGGCGTCTGACTACAGCGAAGCGACCCACGCGGAGCGCGCGAGTGAGCACCGCCGCCAAGACTCAGTGGGAACCGCTTAGGAGTCCGGAGCTTCTGCGCAGGCGCCAAAGTTACCTAGCCGCCCTCCGCTCTCGCCCCGCCCCTCTGGCTCCGAACACGCCCAGGTTCTGGCCCCACCCCAGCACCCCCACCTCTAGCACAGCCCCACCCTTTTAGGTGTCTGGCCCTTCCTTTTGGGATTCATAGCTCCGCCCCCTTGGAGGTGACTTTTTTTCCTTCAAAACGACGCACCCGCAAGAGAGACAGTTTAGACTGTTCTCTGCTCCAGCATCAGGCCAACCTGGCTTAACTTTCGCTTTTACTGGCTCTTTGGCCAAATCATTGTCTCCATGAACCTCCGTTGCCCCATTCGTAATACCGAGATAAACAGAACCTGAATCCAGCGATCGGAGGAGCAACTCTTGGGCTGTTCCATTAAGAGGGTTCATTATCCAGGGTGGATCTGATTTCTGGTGTTTGTTTTGCTTTTGCTTAAACCAGTTTGAGTGTCATGTTTATCAGTTACAGCTGAAAGAGTCCTGACACATAGAAACTGGTGCCAGGAGTGGGCTGTCTTCCAGTCAAAATATGGACTGACAACGTGAAGATAGTTTCCCCAAGGAAAATTGAGCTACAATTACTACAAAAATACAAAACCACCATTGCCCTCTGAACTAGATGAGGAAACTGATCTCAGAAAAAAGAGAAGTGACTTGGAGACTATTTGTCTCCACTTTACTCATATCAGAGTCTGAAAAGAAATAAAAAGCATGATCAGAAGGTCCACCAATGGAGCTTCCCCCAGGCTGGCTTCAGGAGAAGTCAGGACACAGGGACAGCAAATCCATGGAAGAAGGGAAGCGTTTTGGTGTCCCTAGGCAAATGCTCATTAGGCAAAAATGAAATCAGGTGGCATGATCAAGGTAGGAAAAGTGACTCTTGAGAACTGGAAGTGGTTTATGGCAAGTTTCAGGGAATCAGTTGAAATATGTAGCACCTTAGAAACAAACATCCTGCCTGTAGCACTTCACTGTCAGAACCAGAGAGATGATGTGGTCTGGTGAAAAAAGAGCACAGACTTGGAAATCCCAAAACCCAAAAGCAAGGTTGAGGTCCAGGGTTAACTCACCACAAACCCGGGACAAAAATCACTCCTCTTATTGAGCCTTTGTTTTCACTTATACAATGGAGAGAACAGAGTTCAGTTCAGTTCAGTCGCTCAGTTGTGTCCAACTCTTTACGACCCCATGAATCGCAGCTCGCCAGGCCTCCCTGTCCATCACCAACTCCCGGAGTTCACTCAGACTCACATCCATCGAGTCAGTGATGCCATCCAACCATCTCATCCTCTGTTGTCCCCTTCTCCTCCTGCCCCCAATCCCTCCCAGCATCAGTTTTTCCCAATGAATCAACTCTTTGCATGAGGTGACCAAAGTACTGGAGTTTCAGCTTTAGCATCATCCCTTCCAAAGAAATCCCAGGGCTGATCTTCAGAATAGACTGGTTGGATCTCCTTGGTCCCTAAATTCTGCCCCCTGAGAATTCTGTATAGGTCAAGAAGCAACAGTTAAAGCTGGACAAGGAACAACAGACTGTTTCCAAACCAGGAAAGGAGTACATCAATGCTGTATATTGTCACCCTGCTTATTTAACTTCTATGCAGAGTACGTCATGCAAAATGCCAAGCTGGATGAAGCACAAGCTGGAATCAAGATTGCCAGGAGAAATATCAATAACCTCAGATACGCAGATGATACCACTCTTATGGCAGAAAGCAAATAAGTAAAAAGCCTCTTGATGAGAGTGGAAAAGTTGGCTTAAAATTCAACATTCAGAAAACTAAGATCATGGCATCTGGTCCCATCACTTCATGGCAAATAGACGAGGAAACAATGGAAACAGTGACAGACTATTTCTTGGGCTCCAAAAATCACTGCAGATGGTGACTGCAGCCCTGAAATTAAAAGACACTTGCTCTTTGGAAGAAAAGCTATGACCAACCTAGATAGCAAGTTAAAAAGCAGAGACATTACTTTACCAACAAAGATCTGTCTAGTCAAAGCTATTTGTTTTTTCCAGTAGTCATGTATCGATATGAGAGTTGGACTATAAAGAAAGCTGATCACTGAAGAATTGATGCTTTTGAACTGTGGTGTTGGAGAAGACTCTTGAGAGTCCCTTGGACTGCAGACTTGATGGACACGAGTTTGAGTAGGCTCCGGGAGTTGGTGATGGACAGGGAGGCTCGGACTGCTGCAGTCCATGGGGTCGAAGAGAGTCAGACATGACTGAGTGACTGAACTGAAATTAAAAATGAAATGAAGGGGGAAAAAAAGCATACCTATTGCCAAAAATCTGCTCCAAATTAGCTCGCCTGTATTAGAATTGTCTCCACAGGAGCTTTTAATTTAGTTTTAAATTTTGTTGGACTATAGTTGATTAAGATGAGTGCAGAGGAATTGATGCTTTTGAACTGTGGTGCTGGCAAAGACTCTTGAGAATCCCTTGGACTGCAAGNATATGGACTGACAACGTGAAGATAGTTTCCCCAAGGAAAATTGAGCTACAATTACTACAAAAATACAAAACCACCATTGCCCTCTGAACTAGATGAGGAAACTGATCTCAGAAAAAAGAGAAGTGACTTGGAGACTATTTGTCTCCACTTTACTCATATCAGAGTCTGAAAAGAAATAAAAAGCATGATCAGAAGGTCCACCAATGGAGCTTCCCCCAGGCTGGCTTCAGGAGAAGTCAGGACACAGGGACAGCAAATCCATGGAAGAAGGGAAGCGTTTTGGTGTCCCTAGGCAAATGCTCATTAGGCAAAAATGAAATCAGGTGGCATGATCAAGGTAGGAAAAGTGACTCTTGAGAACTGGAAGTGGTTTATGGCAAGTTTCAGGGAATCAGTTGAAATATGTAGCACCTTAGAAACAAACATCCTGCCTGTAGCACTTCACTGTCAGAACCAGAGAGATGATGTGGTCTGGTGAAAAAAGAGCACAGACTTGGAAATCCCAAAACCCAAAAGCAAGGTTGAGGTCCAGGGTTAACTCACCACAAACCCGGGACAAAAATCACTCCTCTTATTGAGCCTTTGTTTTCACTTATACAATGGAGAGAACAGAGTTCAGTTCAGTTCAGTCGCTCAGTTGTGTCCAACTCTTTACGACCCCATGAATCGCAGCTCGCCAGGCCTCCCTGTCCATCACCAACTCCCGGAGTTCACTCAGACTCACATCCATCGAGTCAGTGATGCCATCCAACCATCTCATCCTCTGTTGTCCCCTTCTCCTCCTGCCCCCAATCCCTCCCAGCATCAGTTTTTCCCAATGAATCAACTCTTTGCATGAGGTGACCAAAGTACTGGAGTTTCAGCTTTAGCATCATCCCTTCCAAAGAAATCCCAGGGCTGATCTTCAGAATAGACTGGTTGGATCTCCTTGGTCCCTAAATTCTGCCCCCTGAGAATTCTGTATAGGTCAAGAAGCAACAGTTAAAGCTGGACAAGGAACAACAGACTGTTTCCAAACCAGGAAAGGAGTACATCAATGCTGTATATTGTCACCCTGCTTATTTAACTTCTATGCAGAGTACGTCATGCAAAATGCCAAGCTGGATGAAGCACAAGCTGGAATCAAGATTGCCAGGAGAAATATCAATAACCTCAGATACGCAGATGATACCACTCTTATGGCAGAAAGCAAATAAGTAAAAAGCCTCTTGATGAGAGTGGAAAAGTTGGCTTAAAATTCAACATTCAGAAAACTAAGATCATGGCATCTGGTCCCATCACTTCATGGCAAATAGACGAGGAAACAATGGAAACAGTGACAGACTATTTCTTGGGCTCCAAAAATCACTGCAGATGGTGACTGCAGCCCTGAAATTAAAAGACACTTGCTCTTTGGAAGAAAAGCTATGACCAACCTAGATAGCAAGTTAAAAAGCAGAGACATTACTTTACCAACAAAGATCTGTCTAGTCAAAGCTATTTGTTTTTTCCAGTAGTCATGTATCGATATGAGAGTTGGACTATAAAGAAAGCTGATCACTGAAGAATTGATGCTTTTGAACTGTGGTGTTGGAGAAGACTCTTGAGAGTCCCTTGGACTGCAGACTTGATGGACACGAGTTTGAGTAGGCTCCGGGAGTTGGTGATGGACAGGGAGGCTCGGACTGCTGCAGTCCATGGGGTCGAAGAGAGTCAGACATGACTGAGTGACTGAACTGAAATTAAAAATGAAATGAAGGGGGAAAAAAAGCATACCTATTGCCAAAAATCTGCTCCAAATTAGCTCCCCTGTATTAGAATTGTCTCCACAGGAGCTTTTAATTTAGTTTTAAATTTTGTTGGACTATAGTTGATTAAGATGAGTGCCGAGGAATTGATGCTTTTGAACTGTGGTGCTGGCAAAGACTCTTGAGAATCCCTTGGACTGCAAGGAGATCCAACCAGTCAATCCTAAAGGAAATCAACCCTGAATATTCATTGGAAGGACTGATGCTGAATCTGAAGTTCCAATATTTTGGCTACCTGATGCAAAGAACTGACTCATTGGAAAGGATGCTGGGAAAGACTGAAGGCAGGAGGAGCAGGGGACGACAGAGGATGAGATGGTTCAGTCGTATACCGACTCGATGGACATGAGTTTGAGCAAATTCCAGGAGTTAGTGATGGATAGGGAAGCCTTGCAGACTACAGTCCATGGGATCACATAGAGTCAGACTGAGTGACTGAACTGAACTGATTTACAATGTTGTATTTGTTTCAGGTATACAGCACAATGATTTAGTTATACATATATTTATTCTTTTTCAGGTTCTTTTCTCATACAGGTTATCACAGAATATTGAGCAGACTTCCCTGTGCTATATAGTAGATCCTTGTTGGTTATCTATCTTGTATATAGAAGTATGTATATGTTAATCCCAAGCTCCTGATTTCTCTCTCCCCCCATTTCCCCTTTGGTAACTGTAAGTTTGTGTTCAACATCTGTAAGTCTGTATATGAATCTTTTTAGATCTCACAAAATTATTTTAGGATAATAAACCAAGTGATGATTAAAACAGGGAATTATTCTCTGGTGGTCCAGTGGCTGGGACTCCGAGCTCTCAATGCCGAAGGCCCAGGTTCAGTCCTGGTTGGGGAACTAGGGTCCCACAGGCCATGCAGCACAGCCAACAGAATAGACAAACAAAACAAACAGAAAAAAAAAAAGTGATGAATAAAACAGGAAAAGAAAGAATTGTCATGGGGCAAGGACATTCATTATCTTGGTATCTGTAGCTGAATTTCTTTAATATATTATTAAGAATCGAAAAACACAGCAAAACAATTTCACAGTTTTCCCATCAAGAGGTAGAGTCTCTCCCCATCCCTAGAATCTGGGCTGACCTCACAACTTGTTCTGACCAATAAAATGTGGCAGAAGTGGTACCATGTGAGTTTTAGAGCCTGGGCCACAAGGGGCCTTATAATTTCTGCTCCCAAACTCTTGCCACTACTTAGGAGAAGGCAATGGCACCCCACTCCAGTACTCTTGCCTGGAAAATCCCATGGGCGGAGGAGCCTGGCGGGCTGCAGTCCATGGGGTCGCTAAGAGTCGGACATGACTGAGCAACTTCACTTTGACTTTTCACTTTAATGCATTGGAGAAGGAAATGGCAACCCACTCCAGTATTCTTGCCTGGAGAATCTCAGGGACCGCGGAGCCTGGTGGGCTGCGGTCTATGGGGTCGCAGAGTCGGATACGACTGAAGTGACTTAGCAGCAGCAGGGAAGCTCAGGCCAACCTGCTGAATGATAAAGAGCTCATAGCGAGGAAGAGGCCCAGTGAGCAGCCAACACCAAGAAAGTGGGAGAAGAACTTCCCCAGTGGCTCAGTGGTAAAGAACCCACCTGCTGATGCAGGAGACACAGCTTCAATCCCTGGTCCCAGAGGACTGAACATGCTATGGAGCAACGGAGCCCATGTGCTACAACTAATGAGCCACAACTAATGAGTCTGTGACCTAGAGCCTGGGAAGCACAACTACTGAGCCTGCAAATCACAATTACTGAGCCTATGTACTACAGCAACCGAAGCCCACATGCCCTAGAGCCCGGGCACTGCAGCTAGAGAGTAGGGCCCCCTCACAACTAGAGAAAAGCCCATGCAGCAACCAAGACGCAGAACAGCCAAAAATAAAATAAATTAAAGCTATTGTAAAAAGAAAGAAGGAAAGTGAGGGAGGCCTCATTGAACCCTGGGCTGCCTTTGTGGCTCAGCTGGTAAAGAATCCGCCTGCTATATGGGAGACCTGGGTTTGATCCCTGGGTTGGCAAGATCCCCTGGAGAAGGGAAAGGCTACCCACTCCAGTATTCAGGCCTGGAGAGTTGCAAAGAGTCGGACACAACTGAGCGACTTTCACTTTTTCACTACCCTGAAGAAGTTCAAGGGCCTAGCTGGACTTTTCGCTGGTAGGGGTTAGGGAAAGGATATTCTCGATACTTGAGACCAGTTCGTCAAGCCTTGAGTGGCTGAAAGGTAGATGGAGTTGGTGAATGACATGTTTATCAATCAACTGCTCAGAGTAGGCTGAAGGCATGATGAGACTCTGACTCTGGGCCCTGGGACGGCTGCTCCTTCCAAGGTATTCACTGTAGAAATCTCAGAATCTTCCTACCCTACCAGCAGATGTAGCCTTTAGCTACTCAAGTGACCTCTCTGAGCCTGCATACTCATCTCAGAATGGTGGATTGTGATAATAAGTAAAATAATGCCTGTGTAGTGTTCATAGAAGTGCATGCAAGAAATGGCACCTTTCAGGTATTACACGTGGAGCAGCTGAATTTTCTCAGTATAGAAAAGAACCTTAATAACAATGTATTACAGCCATGATATAAACTGTCCCTAGGGCTTCCCTGGTCGCTCTGTGATAAGGAATCTGCTTGCAATGCAAGAGACCCAGGTTTGATCCCTGGGTCGGGAAGATTCCCCTGGAGAAGAGAATGGCTGGCAGACTTGTGTGGCCCTTCAGCACAGAAGGAAGTCTCTCGAGTCCTTAAGAACCTGAGTGATTGGACAGGCCACATGAGAAGAGAGGACTCCACTGAGGTCACCTCCAGAGACCTGTCCATTCCTCATTCCCTCCCCACCAGCCCTACCATGAGAGGAATAATAGACTGTTGGAACCAGGGAAGGTCTCTGAAATAACCCCAGGCCTTAGATTCTCTTAGCAACTCTAGGGGAGGGCTCCCTGGTAGCTCAGCTGGTAAAGAATTTGCCTAAAATGCAGGAGACCCCAGTTCTATTGTTGGATGGGGAAACTCTCCTGGAGAAGGGATGGGTTACCCACTCCAGTATTCTTGGGCTTCCCTGGTGGCTCAGACGGTAAAGAATCTGCCTGCAAAGCAGGAAACCTGGGTTCGATCCCTGGATTGGGAAGATCCCCTGGAGGGCATGGCAATCTACTCCAGTATTCTTGCCTGGAGAATCCCATGAACAGAGGAGCTGGAAGGCTACAGTCAGGATCGTGAAAGGTTGGAGATGACCGAGTAACTAAGCACAGCACAGCTCAGCAGCTCTAGAATTTCCATACAGGAGGGGATTAAGGATGGGCAGTCTGCTGGGAAGGAAGGATAAGGAGCTTACCCATCAATAGAAGCTGTGTTTAGAATGCACACACAGTTCTCCTCTAGCTGTGTTTATTAGAGAGTTTGGGGGAGGGGAGATGGAGGGTAATGCTACTGATGGAGATACTCAGTTTCCAACTAAAGCTTCTTCTCTAGGTCACCTTTGGCCTTGAGTCAGGATGTTATTCAGTATCTATGGTACCCTTGGAAAATCACTTTTCTCCAAGCTTTAGTTTCCTTATCAATCAAAGTTGACTGATAATAGCCTCCCTTTTTCAGGTTGCTGTAATCTAAATGAAGGGATGCATGCGAAGAGTCTGGCACATAGTAAGCATTGTATTAATGGAAGGGGTGTTACTGTTAAATTCACTACTATTAGTATTAGAATGTATGTTATTGTCAAGGCAGAAACTGAGACTCAAGAAGAAAGGAAACCTTGAACAAGACCCTGCAATCAAATACCAGAAACTCTGCTGTGGCTCTTTCCATGGGACCGAGGGACTCCAGCTCACCCACCCAGAGATCTCTTGTTGATTACTTTGACAGCTGTGACCTTTCCAGCATATGTCAACTATGCCCTGCAGGGAGCAGAGATTTAGACTTTCCACGTTTCCTCTTTGAGCTGGGGCTGGGGCTAGGGCCCCTCTCTAGGCTCCGCTAGAACAGCCAGCAAACACATCCACTCAATTAGTGTCTTTATTCGTACTCACTGATTTTTCCCATGGGGAAACTGAAGGGACAGGAGGGGAGGGCTGCGCGGGGATGGGGGGCATGGCTTGATTTTCCTCCATCCAGTGAAGGAAGTGACAGAGGAGGGACATAACTAAAGAGAGTGACCAAGGGGACCATCACTACGTGGACTGAGATGCATTGTGCAGTGACTTCAGACAACCTGAGTCCTTCCGTCGGGAAATGCAATGTCAAAGTGTAAAAGTGAAAAAAAAAAAAAAAAAAAGATCCAGAGAAAAGAACAAAGTGCATAAAAGCAAACTGCTAATGTAGGGACGGTTCTAAGGCAGCCAGCAGGGGGAAGGCCAAATGTCTGGGGTGGTCACCCGACCGTGCCCCACTCCCACTGCCCCATGCCAGGCCAGGCTGTCAGGCCACCAGTGCCCTCTCGACACAGTCTCTGTTGGCTCCAAGGGTGCTGTGAAGCCACAGAAGGTTGTGGAAGGAGGAGAGCCTGAAGTGTGGCAGCACCAAGGCAGCCCAAGGCACGGCTGCATTAAGAATCTCAAGGCATCTCTTTGGGGGTGGCTCTGGAGGGCCGGTGAGATGTGGAGGGGGAGGGACACCCAGGAGGGGTACAATCAGCACCTTTACTTGAGCACAGGGCAGAGCCACTCTAGGGTTTCTTAAATTACCAGGTGGGGTGAGAAGGTTGATTAACTACAGAACTGAGGGCTGCCACGCCCACCCGGGTCCTTCCCTGGTGCTCAGGGCCCGGTGTGCAGCAGGTGATGGAGGGGCAGGCCCTGGGGGAGGCGGAGCCAGCTCAGCAGCCCAGCCAATCGGATTTGATGCTTCCGAACTTCACGCTCTTCAGACTTTGGTTCTCCAACTTCAGATAATAGGCGCCCTTGAAGAAGTAGCTGTGACCTGGAATGAGAAAGAGAAGAGCCTGTGACCAACCCATCCTCAGACATAGCACAGAGAAGGTTTCTGAGAACTTTACAAGTCTGCCTGTCATAGGGAAGATGTTTTCAATTTTTAAGGTGTATGTGTGTGTGTGTGTGTGTTTTTAATGTGGACCATTGCTAAAAGTCTTTCTTGAACTTGTTACAAAACTGTTTCTGTTTTATGTTTTGGTTTTTTGGCCAGGAGGCATGTAGGATCTTAGCTCCCTGACCAGGGATTGAACTTGTACCCCCTGAGTTGAAAGATGAAGTTTTAACCCCTGGACTGCCAGGGAGGTCCCCAGGAAGAAACTTTTAAATCACAGAAGACCCCTCTGAGGCTGGAGGAAGGAATTAAACTCTCTGAGTCCCTGTTTCTTCATCTTTGAGATGTGGCTAAAGATATCACATCTTAGTGGTTATGGTGATGATAAAATGAGATGATATATGCTATTATTAATATAAATAATAGCACTGTGCTGAGCACAAGCACCAAGCTGGGCACTTTGTATTCCTAAAGGTGGCAAAGCAAGAGACTGCTATCCCTATCAGATGGCCCACATATGGGTTTTGTTTAATCCACACAAGTTTTCTGTTTTGTTTTGAATAATCTGGAAATTTCATATGAAAATATGGATTTCTCACTTCTTTTTAAAAGAGCTAGAATATCTAATAACACTACTCCCCTTTTCTCTCTTTTTTGGGAGGCCGCACCAGATGGCATGTGGGATCTTAGTTCCCCACCCAGGGATCGAACCTGCACCCCTCCCCTGCAGTGGAAGCATGGATTCTTAAATACTGGACTGCCATCCCTGCTCCCCTTTTCTTGCAGGACAGAAGCAGAGAAGCAGCTGTCCAGAAAACAAGCCATGGACTCTCTGATGCTCCACAGACCATATCACTCCCCACTGTCTGCCTTGCCTGCTTCACTCATTAATGCACCAGCTTGGCCCCTCAGGGTTTTGAAATTTCTTACTCCGGACACATATGACCTCATTTACTTCCTTTCAAACCCCTGGCATACAGGAAGTGCTCAACAGATGTTTCTTTCTGAAGATAATCCTTAACCTGACACCTGGCTGTACCCTGCTTTTTCTTGGACATGTGAGAGGATTAGTCAGGGCCATGTGCTTAGCATGTGACAGGAGCTCAAAAAGCATCTTTGTGAAATTTCATTGAACTCTCCTCTAAAAAGCCAAACTGGACTCATTTCCAGGGCCCTAGAGACCTCCCAGAAGCCTCCTCAGGAATCTGGTTTCCAAACTCCAAATTCTAGCTCTCACTGGTTTGGTTGTTTTATGCAGCAAAGGAAAAGAGACAAATGGGCTATCTTTGCCACCTCAGCATCAGGGCCTGACAAAATTGGTCCTGTCTCAAATGGAGCCATCCTTCTGCTAACGGGAGGCGGTCACAAGGCCTCCTGTGGAACCCAAAAGGGCCTGGATCAAACCCCAGAATGAATCCAGGGCACCAAGCCCAGGTTTCTCGCCCGCCCCCGGCAGGCCTCCCCTCCTCCCTGCTCTCTGGCTCCAAGCTCCGCAGCTGTGAGGGGCCTTTCTGGGTCTTACTGCCTGGAGCCGGCTGAGTGAGCAGAGGTCAGGGGTCTGGATGCCTTCCCAGCGCTGGGCTGAAGGGGCTGGTTTGTTTTCCCCGGGCGCCGCCTGCCTCCCCACACAATGAGGGAGTGTGTGCTTGCAAGGAGCAGGGCCCTGGCTGGGGGCAGGGAGTCCTAGAAAGCGGCCAGAGGCTTGGGCAGCTCACCCCCGCCCTGCAGGTCCACCACAGCATCCAGGTTATCAGGGATGGCGTTCCAAGCATCAGCGATGAGCTTGGGGAAGCCAGGATCCATTTTCTTCTTCACCTCATTGTATCTGCAAGGAAAATGGCCATGGTGAACAAGTGGGCCTCCCTCAAGGCCAGCCCTTCCCCAGCGTGACTGGAGGGTCCGGCTGATGGCTCTTGGGTGAGCCTGAGAGGCCAGCTAACCCGTCAGGGAGGCCCCTGACTGGAGCTGAGGGGCAGGGAGTCAGACCTGGGTAAATCCTAATTCCACAACTCACTTATTAGGTGACTTGGGATAGTCCTGTAAAAACAATCTTATAATTACTATTAACGCTTAAACAGTGTGTTACCCACCTTCCATATACTTTCTCAGTCAATCCTTATGGCACTCTTATGACAGTTACTACCATAATACTCATTTTATATACCAGAGGCTTAAAAAGGGGACCCAGTTTCTAAGTGGGAGTCTAACTCAGGCCTCTCTGGCTACAGGGTGGTAAATTGCTCTCTGAGCCTCAGTTTTACCATCTCTTAGATGGGCTATATTTAATATATTGATATTTAATTATCATATATATGAAATGGAATAACACATGCAAAATGCCTAACACAGTATCTGAGAAATGTTAGTTCCCTTAGAAACTCTGATCTCTGCTGCAGTACAAAGAGCACTGGACCGGGAGCCCAGAGACAAGGTCCGGCCCAGCACTGCTTGGCTTGAAAAAATGCTGCTGCTTCATCTGTCAAGCGAGTTGACAGTCCACATCTTGGGCAATGATCTCGGCTGGGACGTGAGGTTACAGTACAAGGTGGTGCATGAGCCCAAGCCCTGTGAGTCACAGAGCAACTTCCTGTCATCTCAGGCCCAACGGCAGCTCCCAGGGCAAGTTGTTATCCGGGGCTCTGCCTTTAATTTGTGTAAATACCTGGAGTATTAGCTGGCATATTCTTTTCCTGGCTAGCAACATCTGTCTTTTTCATTTTAATTTTGGGAGAACTTTTAAAAGGCTGGGGTCATTTTGATTCCACTGCTTCTCCACTTACACTCTATTTATTATTCTGCAAATATTTAATGACCTCCCACTATGTCGCTATGGACATTGTAATAAACAAGATAAAGTTTTGCCCTCGTGGTGCTAATTTTCTAGATAGGTCTGTGTTTGAATCTCACTCTGGTGACAGCCCAGTACCAGCCTCATAGCTGACTCTTTTCTTCCCCACAGCCAGCTTGACCACCTCCAATCCCAGACACCAAAAACAGCTTCCCCTAAGAGCCCCTTCTACAGGGCTCTTCCCCCTCTGCCATCACCCTCAGAACTGCCAGAAATGCCTTTCTTAATCCCATCTCTGTCATGAGACTTCTTGCAAAACCTAACACGCTTCCTTGTGACCTGAGGTACCAAAACCAAGTTTCCCAGCTTGGGAAAATTCCAGCATCCCATCCACATCCCTTCTAACTACATTCTCTGGGGTGACACTGTCTCGGTGCTATGTGCCCTTGAACTTGCCCTCATTTCTTTCTCATTCTACCCACAGAAGGCAGTGTGGGCAAGAATCAACTGAGGCTCAGAGAAGTGAACCAATCTGCTTCACAGTTCTTTTCCTCCAGGAAGAATACAGCATGGAGGCATCGGAAGATGCGGGCTCTGAACAGGACCATGTGTCTTCACTCTCTGTCCCCAGAGCTTCCTCCTACCGTGTTTCCTGCTCACTGGGACACTTTTTGAAAGGTTTCTCTGTGACCCTCTGACCTTCTCCTCTCTGGCTGTAGAACTGTAGTATGGAGTAGGTGTTACGAATACTGACATTTGTGTCAGAGATTTTTCAAAGGTATATCCTTGAGGCCACCTGGAAAACGCAGCTAATGATAGTGGCTACCTTAAGTGAGAGATGCAGGTGAAGTGCATAGCCCTGGGATGTGGTACAGGGCCCATCATGAGAACCATCACTATTTTATTTCTACATGTTTATATCTCTTCCCTTCATGATATTGTAAGTTCCACCAGGCAGAGAGCAACTATTTCTTTTTTCTCCTTTTTTTTTTTTAAAAAAAGTTCTGTGCTATATTGATTTCTTTGCCATGTGGGATCTTAGTTCCCCAACCAGGGATTGAACCCATGCCCCCTGCATTAGGAGCACAGAGTCTTAACCAGTGGACCACCAGGGAAGTCACAGAGAGAGCCTATTGCTTGACCACTATCTTTCAGCACCAAGGTAAATGCCTGGCACATAGGAGATAATGAATGCATTTTTCTGGGCTTAGTGAAAGCTTCTAGAAGCAAGGACTAGCCACTCCCTGGGGTTGNTGCATTAGGAGCACAGAGTCTTAACCAGTGGACCACCAGGGAAGTCACAGAGAGAGCCTATTGCTTGACCACTATCTTTCAGCACCAAGGTAAATGCCTGGCACATAGGAGATAATGAATGCATTTTTCTGGGCTTAGTGAAAGCTTCTAGAAGCAAGGACTAGCCACTCCCTGGGGTTGCCCAAGCTGGAAACAGCTCCTTGTCCTGTATCATTCTGGAGCAATTTCTCCTTTTCCAGCAAGGAGGCCAGAGCCTCTGTAGACTCTACCAGGACCAATGTCTCAGGCTCATTAACTACCTCTCCTGGGAAAAAGATCTGTCTCCTTTAGAAACCCCACCCAGAACCTCCAATAGATGTTTTAGTTCTGCTGCTTTTAAGGAAGATTTACAGAGCTTTCCCTGTGGAACAGGCTGTCCGTCCCAGATCTAGGCTTTGCCAGGTAGGCTTGCTATTGAAAAGGACTAGAAAGCAGATAACTCTGCCCAAAACCCAGCAAGATGCCAGCATAGCCTGAGCATCAGTGTGTGTGTGTGTGTGCACACATGCGTGCATGAGTGCACGCAAGTGATACTCATGATTATACACGGACACGTCTGTTCCCATATGTTTACATTCACAATGTGTGCTGCAGGATGATTATAAATGTCCTTTCAATACTGTGATTCAAAGACACCAGGGCACTGTGATTCAAAGACACCAGGGCTCTCTGATTCTAAGATTTGGAGATGCAGAGCGACTGCTGTGCCGAGATACCTTCCCACACGGTATGTGCATGTGCCCAGGAGTGTTCCAGAGCCTGTGGGCTGAGCGCTGTGGTTTCCTGGCTGTTTCCTTTCCTGAGGCTTGAGATATCAATCAGCTTAAGTTGCTAAGTATCTTAGCAATATGTCTGGAATTCCACCCTGACACGGCAGCTGGGGACATAAACAGCTTCTGAATGCAGGGCAAGTGGGGGCGGGTGGTGGGGAAGAGGGGGGAGGACAGCAGACTCCGGAGGGAAGCAGGATTGTTCCAGGAGCAGCAAAGGTTCAGATGCAGACACAGGAGGAATGTAAAATGCTACGAGGCAAAGAGGAAGACCACTCCTCCACCAACCCAATAACCCTGAGGGCACAGTGCCGGGGGCCCAGGATTCGACGGAAAAAGAAGCAGTTAAAATTATATAATCTGTGTAATCAGCGGCCAACACAGTTGCCTGTAAATAACTTAGACAAGTTAGTTCATCTCTTTGGACCTCAGTTTCCTTATCTAGGAAATGGGAAGATTTATAATGAAACTCCTGAGATCCAGGCTGCCTCTCACTAACCTTTCCTGGATATTGGACTCCCTGGCCCTCAGCCCTGACCATGGTCTCTTAGAATCTGACCCTTCCCTTTATTTTTAAAATTATTTATTTATTTGGCTGCACTGGGTCTTAGTCGCAGCACGCAGGATCTTTTTCAGTCTCAGCAGGCTAGATATTTAGTTTAAAAATGCGAACTTAGTCATGGCTGTGGGATCTAGTTCCCTGACCAGGGATTGAACCTGGGGCCCCTGCATTGGAAGCACAGAGTCTGAGACACTGGACCCGCTGGGGAAGTCCCTAGACCCTTCCCTTAGATGAGCTAGGGCAGAGAGCTACATGCTTCCAAACTGGCCTCCTGCAAGCCTGCCCCCACAGCCAGAGGACCTGTGGAAGCTGGGCCAGAGGGTGCCACTGTTTTCAGTGAGGCCAGATTTGGATGCTAGCTCCTGTGAGTACCCATCTCAGTTTTCATCCTGTGTTTGCTCTCTGCCATCCCTGCCTCCACCACTCCCATCTCTTGGGATCCCACTACCTCAGGTACAGCGCAGAAAAGTGGAGAATCCCATGTTCAGCAGGAGCCAGAATTCCAGAGTTCAAATCTCAGTCTGCCACTACTTGGCTGTGTGACGTTAAGCCAGATACTTAAACTTTCTGAACCCATATCCTCACCTATAAAATGGGAAGAATAATAATACCCACTTCATACATAGGATCAGAGTAGCAGCTATTATTTTTATTTTTATTACCCCCTTCTTCAATGAGTCACCCTAAAATACAAGGCTCCAGACCAGATAGTCATGAGCCCAATCCAAAGACTTCTGAGCAGGGAAAGGAGGCCCTAACCAGAACTGTACCAATAACGTGCCCAAGAATGGTTCGCTCTTTGGTGACTGCTCAGAGGGCCTGTAGCCCTGGCGGATTAGAGACCAGAGAGGGGGCATCCACAGCCCACTAGCCTTTGAACTCAACCCAAGAGGCTCAAGGCCAGTGTCTTCTCTCTGTCGACATGGCTGGCGGTGAGGCTCTACTTCACACCGCCCTCCCTTACCTCCAGAATTTGTCTCCAGCGAAGATGTACGTCTTCTTGTTCTTGCTCCAGTTAAAGGCAGCATCCACCTTCTGGACATTAGGGGGGAGCCCCAGGCTGGTCAGTGGCTTGGGGTACCCTCGCTCCAGGGTACTGGCTGAATAGACCCAGTATTCGTTCCCTGGGATAGAAGCAGAGAGTGCATTGGTGGCCAGTGCTCAAGGCTGTTCCTCCCACCACCAATCTGCCAGCGACCCAACTGTGGCCTTTTTCAATGGGGACACAAGTTCTGCTCAATTCTGGGTTCAGTGCCCAGAATCTGGGCCTCTATGGAAGGCTTTGCAAATTGGTTATGGAAGGTCCCTGGCCAAGAAGGTGAGCGGGAGTGAGTTCCACCCTAGCTTCACTCATCAAGTCAGAGATTCTAAGTGCCACGATTGCCGTGAAGAGGCACCTTTTTCTAATTTGCACACAGGTCCCCTGTGAGCCAGCAGCTGCCCTGGTCACTCTGGGATGGGGGATCTGGGGGGTCCACTGGTGAGCAGGTACCCACAGCACTGTCTGAGCCTTCAGCGTCAAGGAAGCTGTCCCTGTGTCCCCATCTCAGCCTTCACCTCCCTAACCACCACAGCTCTTCCTGCACCCCCTCCTAACAGCCTGTTTTTCTGTCTCCCCTCCTGGCTCATGAGCTCCCTGACAGCAGGGCCTGCAGCCCCGGCCCATGGGAGGTGCTTGAATAAAGAGTAAAGGAGCAAGGTTTCCCAAATGTTACCCACATGGCCCTGCTGTTGTTGTTCAGCTGCTAAGTCACATTCAGCTCTTTTGCGACCTCATGGACCTCAGCCCGCCAAGCTGATCTGTCCATGGGATTTCCCAGCAAAAATACTGGAGCGGGTTGCCATTTTTCTCCAGGGGATCTTCTCGACCCAGGGATTAAACCTGTGTCTCCTAAATTGGCAGGTGGATTCTTTACCACTGAGCCACCTAGGAAGCCCATATGACCCTACCTCGATGATTTTTATCACTTATAGAGACTCCTTAGGGGCCTCCCTGGTAGCTCAGTGGTAAAGAACATGCCTGCCAATGCAATGTAGGAGACGCAGACTTGATCCCTGGGTTGGGAAGATCCCCCGGAGAAGGAAACGGCAATCCACTCTTGCTTGGGAAATCCCATAGACAGAGGAGCCTGGTAGGCTACAATCCATGGGGTTGGAAAGAGTCAGATAGAACTTACCAACTAAACAACAAGAGTCTCCTCGTACTATTACTTAACTCAATATTCTGCTTTCAAGGAATTCATTTTGGAGTCTACAGAAATAAGTGTAAACATTAAAAATGAAAACAAATCAGTGTTTAAAAAACTCTAACTAAAACTGTCATCTGCCGAAGGCACTAGCACTAGGAAGGTATTAAAGGCAGTAGCACTGAAGTGTCATTTTCCTCTGGAAAAGGAATCAAGAAGATTGAAAAATAAGTAAAAGGTTACTGAAACGTTCGTTCTGTGAGCCAGTGCTGGTTGATGCTGGATGTCTGAACCAGTCTCCCAGATGATGGTTGAAAGAGTGGATTTGTAACTAAGGAGAGCACCCACCAGTGTACAGGAATCATGGTACAGCGCCCCTTGGAGCCGAGGGCCAAGAAGGTCCCCTCCCACAGACCTGCAAAGAACACAGCCTTCTCCTCCTGTGGGTCTTCGTACACAGCATCAATCTTTTCCGGTAGCTCAGGCCAGAATGTGGCTACCAGCAGGGGCCCTGTGGGCTTGTCACGTGGTGTCACTGTTCGCCAGATGAACCTGCATGGGGGAAGGGGACACAGGAAACCACACCTTCGGTCCCCTTGTAACCACACATAGCTCCCCAAGCCCACTCAGAAACATCCCAGGATAACTCCTTGGCTGGGTAGTGGGGAGGCAAGATCAAAGGAAGGTTGGAGAAGGACTGGAGAATGAGCAGAGTCCCCTCAGCAAGACACCAGAGCAGAGAAGCAACCACTTTGCTCCCCCACCTGCTCCCTCCTCCAGGAAGCCTTCCCTAACTACCTCTCTCTTCATACTGTGCTCTCCCCCCTCCGAGTCTCTCAAAACTGGCAACATCAAGTGACTGTAACAGTAGTTTGATTGTTTGTTTTTTAAATGTTTTATCTTTCCTGCCAGATTAGAAGTCAATTGAGGCAGGAGCGGATGGCAATCAAAAGCATGTCCCGAATTGAAATGATGGATTCATACACTTTGGCAGGAGTAATAAAGTATGTGTCCATGCTCAGTTGCTCAGTCGTATCTGACTCTTTGCAATCCCATGGACTGTAGCCTGCCAGGCGCCTCTGCCCGTGGAATTTTCCAGGCAAGAATACTGGAGCAGGTTGCCATTTCCTCCCCAGGAGTAATAAAAAGCCATCATTTATTGAGGGCCTACTAAGTGCCAAGCACTTCATGTGGCTTGTAAAATGTCAACCTTACAATTTTATAAAATAATATGCACTCTTGGTGGTCTACCCAGCACCTATTATTTATTTCCCTATAATCCTTCCTCACAAAATACCCATACTTATGGTCCCTCCTTTCCTATAGATGGATCCAGTCCCCATTCTGATAAGTTTAAGCTACCCGTTCTCAAAGCGAGATCTTCAGACCAACATGTGGAACTCATGAAATGCAAATTATTGGGCTCCACTTAGGACCCATGAATCATACCCTCTGGGCTTGGGGCCCAGTAATCTGTGACTTAAGAATCCTTCCAGCAGATTCTAATGCGTGCCAAAGTTTGAGGAACACTGATCTAATCCTATCAGAGCTTAGCATTCCCCGGCAACTGTTATAGACTCAGCAGTGGCTGTATGTCCTATGTTGGCACAGTAAGATTGAAGATATACACTTGTATTTCACATCTGGAGATCTCTCTCTCTCTCTCAATCTCTCTTCTGCTGCATATGGGCAAGGAAGTTTACAGCCCCAGTTGCCATTGGTAGTCATCGTGTGACCCCAAGGGACTCAGCCTTATGATGAAGTCAATGCCAAGGACGGTAGTGGGCAAAAAAAATCACTGAATCCTGACCCTCTTTCCACCCCTGGAGGCAGCCCTACCTATGGACTTTGTACCATGTGGGAATACTTTCTTTCCATTGTTTAAGCTGGTTTGAGTTGGGATTCTTTGTTCAGTCAGTTCAGTTGCTCAGTCGTGTCTGACTATTTGCAACCCCATGAACTGCAGCACGCCAGGCCTCCCTGTCCATCACCAACTCCTGGAGTTCACTCAGACTCACCTCCCTCGAGTCAGTGATGCCATCCAGCCATCTCATTCTCTGTCGTCCCCTTCTCCTCCTGCCCCCAATCCCTACCAGCATCAGAGTCTTTTCCAATGACTCAACTCTTCGCATGAGGTGGCCAAAGTACTGGAGTTTCAGCTTTAGCATCATTCCTTCCAAAGAAATCCCAGGGCTGATCGCTTTTAGAATGGACTGGTTTGATCTCCTCGCAGTCCAAGGGACTCTCAATCAAGAGTCTTCTCCAACACCACAGTTCAAAAGCATCAATTCTTCGGCGCTCAGCTTTCTTCAAAGTCCAACTCTCACATCCATACATGACCACTGGGATTCTTTGTTACTTGTGACCAAAACATCCTGATACAGGAAACTACCACGATCCTTACTTGGCAAATGATGCTCAGAGAGGTGGTGGAATTGCCAGGATTCAAATCCAGATCTGACTCCAAAGTTGGAGTTGAATTATCCTTCAATACTGCCTTTCTAGTCCCCCACAATGTCCAACACCAATTTCTGCATATGGTCAGTGTTTAAATACTTACTGATCAATTCAAGGAGCCCATGAAATACTCATCAACTTCCTTTTGAAAGAAAGTGGGATGTGTCAGACCGGGGATGGCTCCGACCTGGACCTAGGCACCACACCCTTTCCCAGCTCTGCACTCAGACCCACCAGTGTGGTCAAGGTCTCCTTAGGGAGAAGTGCAGCAGATCAAGGGTGGTGCTAGAGCGCGGGTTCCCTGGCCTCACTTCTTCCCCATCTCTGAAACGAGGGCTGCAAGACACGCTGAGATCTGCTGTTACATGTCCTGGTTTGGGCATTCGTGGACTGATGGACCTGACTTCTCAGTGCATTATGGATCTCATCTCTCTCTGGCATCTGCCCCACTCCTGCCACCCCCAACCCAGCACCTAGCCCAATGCCTGGAGCAGAGGACCCCCTTCACAAGAGTTTTTGGAACGTCTTCAGCCTCACCAGGCTCTCCTGGGACAAGCCAGTGACTTTCACATCTCTCCAGCTTTGCTCTTGCAGTTCCCTCGTCTCGGCTACGCTCCCAGCCTGCCAGCCCATCACGTCCGCCTGCATCTGCTTCTGCTCCAATGTTCCCGCTTGGGTGCCACTTCACCTGTGGAGCCTTCCTGGACTCAGGTGTGTCCACAACGTGTTGTGCTAATGTCTCTGCAGCCACATCTCTTTCATTCTGCCATGACGGTCCCCTCTGCCTCTGTTCCCTAAACCAGACGAGAGGCGCTCAAACTTTAATGTGCATCAGAATCATTGGGGAAACTTTTTTTTTTTTTCTCTTTTTGGCTGTGCCTTGCAGCTTGTGGGATCTTAGTTCCCTGACAAGGGGGTGAACTTCGCCCTTGGCAGTGAAAGCACAGAGTTCTAACCATTGGACCACCAGGGAATTCTCATGGGGAAATTTTTTTAAACGTACATGCCTGGGACCCATTTCCAGAGATTCCAGTCAGAGGGCCTGAGGGTGGGGGCAGAAACTTTTAACCCTCACACTCTAAGTGATTTTTGTTGGGGANGGCAGTGAAAGCACAGAGTTCTAACCATTGGACCACCAGGGAATTCTCATGGGGAAATTTTTTTAAACGTACATGCCTGGGACCCATTTCCAGAGATTCCAGTCAGAGGGCCTGAGGGTGGGGGCAGAAACTTTTAACCCTCACACTCTAAGTGATTTTTGTTGGGGAGATTCATTGACCTTTTTTTGAGACCACTAATCTAGGCATTGGGCTTTCCTGGTGGTTCAGCGGTAAAGAACCCTCCTGCCAATGCAGGAGATGTGGGTTCAATCTCTGGGAGGGGCCGATCCCCTGGAGAAGGAAATGGCAACCCACTCTAGTATTCTTGCCTTGGACATGCCATGGACAGAGGAACCTGGTGAGTTATGGTCCATGGGGTAGCCAAAGAGTCAGACACGACTTAGTGACTAAAACAACAATCCAGGCATTAAGCAGCTCCTCTGCCCACAGCACAAAACACCTCACCCCAGATCCCAAAGCTTAGCAAAGGATTTGGCACAGTAGAAGCCAAGTAATTACTTGTCAATAAGGACAGCTAGTATGACTGAACACACTTGGTCTGTGTCAGGCATTGTTCTAAGCACTCAGCTCATCTAATCTTCAAAACAGCCCTATGAGATAGGTTGGACTATTAATCCCATTTTGGAGATGAGTGAAGTGACGTGAAGTGAAGTGGCTCAGTCATGTCCGACTCTTTGCGACCCCATGGACTGTAGCCCACCAGGCTCCTCTGTCCACAGAATTCTCCAGGCAAGAGTACTAAAGTGGGTTGCCATTTCTTCCTCCAGGGGATATTCCCGACCCAGGGATTGAACCTAGGTCTCCCTCACTGCAGTCAGACACTTTACCATCTGAGCCAGATGAGTAATTAGAGGTAAAAAGAAGATACACAACTAACTTGCCTATAATCATGCAACAGGTTAGTAGCAGGTCCAGGATTCCAACCTAAGCAATCTGGCTGCAGAACCATTCTCTCCACTATTATGCTTTATGGATGGACAGACGGTGAAGACTTGATGATGCGCATGAACACATAACGATGGTGGATGGACAGGTAATGGATGGATGGGCAGACACTGGATGATAGAGGCATGATGGATAGGTAGAAGAACGGAAGGAAGGATGGATGGATGGATGGATGCTTTAATGTAGTTGTAGATTTGTTGCCTGCCTCTAGGACAGCTGAGTGAATCACAGCCCTGGTGGGTTGAGCGGGGGCCTTTATTTATAGCCTGAAGGACACCACCTCTCTGCCCTGCGGTGACTTGTTCCCCATACATAGAACATTTGAGGTCAAGGCCATTCCAGGAGAAGGTCTATGGTAGATGCATTGTTCCTAATTCTTCCCTCCATCCCTGTTTTAGAAATCTACATCCACGTGTGATGTCACATGACTGTGCAGTGCCACCCCCTAGAGTAGGTAGCGGGCCTGGCCATGTGACTAGCTTCGGCCAGTGAAGCAGTCTCAAACATGCTCAGAGTGGAGGCCTTACATTATTTGTGTGGTCTGATCTGGCCTCCTGTGCTCCTGCCATTTGTCACGAGTAGCTGCTAACCCCAGGAGAAGGAGTGACAGGCAGACCATCCCTGAATGCATACTGCAGCCCGAAGCTGAGACACCGAGGAGACCCACAGGCTAGCAGACAGCACAGGAAGTGCCTGTTATGGTGGCACCGAAATCTGCCCAACATGCAGCAAAAATGGGTCTCATACCGGCCATTCTGTGAAGCCCCCAGTGGGGTCCTTGAGCAAGAGATGGAGGCACGAGAATAATGGAGGCAGGCAGAGGGCAAGGAAGCCAGCTCCTACACTCACCGGTCCTTGAAGAAGAAGATCTCCCCACGGATCTGAGAGATGCCGTCAAAGACGATGTCTTGTTTGCAGAGCTCCGGAGTGACGGGGCCCAAGGTTGGGGTGGGGCCGGTGCCAGTATCAATGTCAGGGGAGGCCCCTGGGGGAAGACACCCGACCTCAGACTCTCCCCAGGCCCAGGGGTTCACCCGCACAGGCTGAGCCCCAAGACCGGCCCACCCAACCTGCTAGTGGTCAAAAGAATAGTATTCTGGCCTCGGTGTCAGCCCAGGGAAGACAGCGGGATGGGGCCTGGACTTGGAAAGGTTTCTGAGCCCACAAGAGAGTCAGAGTGTTAGAGGGGAGACCGTGTGGCCAGCACTGGGGGTGTGGCAGGCACCTCCTTCACTCCTGAGGGTAACCAGCCACCATTTAGAGGTGAGGAAACTGAGTCCAGAGAGGTAAAGACCGGCTCCATCCCTTGAAGCTGGTGAGTGGCAGAGGCGATGCTCAAACCCAGAGCCACTCACTCACTCTATTGCAGTTCTTTCCCAAGTCCTATGCTCCACACACCTTGTCGCTCCAGAACCATTTTCACAATTTCAGCCTTGTCGAAGTGCCACCAGTACTGTTATATGTTGATTTATTTTTAAAAACGGAGTCACTTTGTAAACTCTGGCCTCATTGTAAGCATTAATATACATAAATCAGTGGTTCCAGGTACTAGCTGTGCTGATCCTATTACACGTTAAAATAAAAGAATTGTTTAGAGAACTAGAAGCTTTGCACTCCTGTATCATTAAGGTCATTCCAGGTGCTGGGAATTCCTACCCTGTATTTAGCTATTAATGCTTCTCCTGGATTCTAAACCTCACTTGGATGCGTAAACCTCATTCACCTTGGGGCCAGAAGGTTACCTTTCTCAGACTTCCTTCGGCTGACTCACCTAGAAAACAGAGAGCCTATTTCTGCCCCACCTGCCTCTCAGTGTGGCTCTAGGGAGCCAAGTGAGGCTCAGACACTGGTGTTATTTGGAAAGGAAAGGGCTGTCCGAGGGCCTTAGAGAAATGCTCCAGTATCCCCAGACCAGGTTAATATTCCTGCCCTTGTCTCCTGCAGTCCCAGATCTGGCTGGTTCCACGCCCTGGGACCCTACCTCCAGCGACACGACCTTCCCAAACCCCTGCCCCAGGGACCCCAAGCTGAGGCTTACCATAGAGTTCTTGGATGCCCTGGATGTCATCATGGGACAGGCGGAAGTTCTTAGTATAGGTATAAATGGGCGCCATCAGGGCTCCAGGGTCCTGTGAGTGCTCCAGCCCCATTGCATGGCCAAACTCATGGGCTGCCACCAGGAACAGGCTATACCCTGAGGGCCATAGGGAGGGGAGGGGGGCAGAAGGACAGGGAGAGAGATAAGAGAAAAAGTCAGATCAGGGGATTTCCCTGGTGGTCCAATAGTTAAGACTCTGGGCTTCCAAAGGGGGGGCAGGGGTTTGATCCCTGATCGGGGTACTAAAATACTACATGTGACTCGGTGTAGCCAAAAAAAAAAGTAGTAGTGGTCAGGCCTGGCTCCAACAATGGGGACATTTGAGGACATCTCCATGGTAGGGTTCAGAGCATGGAAGTGGCATATATTGATGTTTTCTTCTTCCGAGAATTCTGGGTTAACAGACCATACCTCTTACTTTCAATTAGAGCCAACCCAGGTCCCCTCATCCCTTTCCATGTGGACCGCACATGTGCTATAGAGGGGAGCACACGGCATTGGCAAATCCTTTACTTAAAGGCCCATTTGTTTAAAAATCCCATTTCCTGGCTCTTCGTTCTCTCTATAAAGAACAAGGGCAAAACCTGCTCTGCAGAGTCTCCAAAGAGGAAGTCCTTGGGTCCACCATTTCTTCCCCAGGGGAAGCAGTAAAAAGATGCTCCCTTGGAGTGGCTGCCCAGGCTCAAGCCAGACAGGGGGCAAATCTTTTCATTGTGCTCGATTGTGTGTTGAATTGTGTCCCAGCAAAGACAGGTTCAGGTCCTAACCTCACATACCTGTGGCTGTGACTTTATTTGGAAATACTGTCTTTGCAGATAAATTCAGCTACACGTTAAAATGAAGCAATATTGCAGGAGGGTGGCCCCTTAATCCAGTGTGACCCACGTCCTTAGAAGGTACACGGCCAGATAACAACAGAGGCAGAGATTGGAGTGATACAGTCTCTAGTGAAAACGTGGCCTTACCCACACCTTGACTTTAGACTTCTAGATAACTCCAGAAGTACAAGGGAATAAATTTCTGTTGTTTTAAGCCATCTGGTTATGGCGGCCCTAGGACACTAATACGGGCTTCCCTGGTGGCTCAGTGGTAAAGAATCCACCTGTCAATTCGGGAGATGCAGGTTTGATCCCTGGGTGGGGAAGATCCCCTGGAGAAGGAAATGGCAACCCACTCCAGTATCCTTGCCTGGGAAATCCCATGGACAGAGGAGCCTGGCGGGCTACAGTTCATAGGGTCACAAAGAGTTGGACACAACTTAGCGATTATACAACAGCAATGGGACAAGAATACACTGCCCCCTCCCTCAACCAAGTACAGTATACACGCTCTGGAGCCTTAAACCACGCCGGCAGGTGGAGAACCCCACCTTTAGATAGAGGCTGGAGCACAGCAGGTAAAATCAGGGTAAGTCTTAGCATGGCACCTGGGGGGGGATAAAAAACTCCCTTGGCCAGCCTCTGTCAGCTGGCATTCTCCAAGTTCCATCTCAGTGAGAGGGAAAAAAGAAGAAAAGTAACTTAAAAAGAGGCTGCCCTAATACTGGCTTGGCCCCAGCCCAGCATTCTCACCTGGTCACCTGGGGCCTTGAACCCAGTGACACTGGGCCCTGTGGCCTAGAGTGACTCCCCGGTGCCCCCAAGGATCCTGTTCATTGCAGTGACCACACAGTAAGGTCACAGCCTGTCTCCTGGTCACTCTCTCCCTCAAGCCTGTGAGCCCTGGAGGGCAGAGAGCTGTCCCTGGCAGCTGTGTTTTCAGCACCCAATACTGACAAGGATCCCTCCATTCACAGCCTGGCAAAGGATGGTGCCCATGGGGCAGGAAGGGCCGTGAGGGCGTCCCCCTTCTGCGTGGAGGCGGGGAGAGCAAGGATGAGGCGCCTACTGTATTCCTCTCTTCTGCCCACCCAGCTCCCTGAAGGCAGCTCTCTGCTGGAGTGGGAATGTCTCGCAGGAGAATCATCTCTCTGGAGCAGGGTTCCCTGTATCCGGCACTGAGATGTTCGGGGGTGACAGACCCACTTGGAGGGGTACAGAGGTGGGAGGAGAAAGTAGCATCTGTTGGGGAAAACTGACTCCCACCCAGGAACTGGGATGGATCGGGTCTTATTTTGGAGGCCACCGCTTTGCCCAGATAAGTGGGGTAAGCAGGCAAGAGGTCCCCACCAGGAACTGGCAGCGTCACTGCTGAGTGGGAGGGTTTGCAATAGAGATGCCGAGATGCGAGATGCCGGTAGTTGGGTGTCTAGGGAACAGTGCCTATGCCTGAGGTGGGTGGGGACTCTGGACGGTTTCCCCGCCCACATATGGGCGGGGCCGGATGTGCGGCTTCTCTGACCTAAAGCCAGGGCTCCTCATACCTTGGTCCGGGCAGAAGCCCCACTTGCGGTCATCATCGTAGTTGGAGGTGGTTGCACACCACAACTTCCCATCACTGCGGCCAGCGCTGGTGCAGCTCTCGTGCTTGTTGCCCAGGAAGGTGAAGGGGAAGACGCATGGGGCACCTTCCGAGTTCCCGCCCACAGTGGACATGGCTGTGGGATCAGGGACATGGGTCAATGGGAGGCAGGGCGTCTGAGGCCACCACCAGGAGCAACGACAGGACGTGGGCATTAACAAACCAGACGTACTGAGTGCTCGCTCAGTCCGGGCCACTGGGTCAGGGGCTTTATGCACATCTCACATCCTGGCCCTCTTAAACAACCCGGTGTGGTAGGAGCCCTAGATTACCTCCTGTTGCATAGGTGGGAAGACTGGAGCTCAGAGAGATTAAGTAACTTGCCTAGGCAGTGCTGCTAAGAAGTGGCAGGGCTGGGATGCAGACCCAGGCAGCCAGACTCCAGAGCTTTTTAAATTAGCTTTCCATGGGTGGGGCCGTGGCGGGGCCAGAGGGAGCTGGGAAGAGCTGAAGGTGCCAACACCCCTTCCAAGACTGGGAGCTCCATCACCCAGTGGGAGACTTACCTGTGTCCTCTGCAGAGAGCAGGGACTCGGCAAATAATCCAAATATCCCTTGAAGGAAGGGAGGAAGGAGGAAAGGAGGGAGGAGGGAAGGGAGGGAGGGAGTTCTTATTGAAAGACAAAGATCAAAAGAGATACAGACTAAGACAAAGAGAGGCAGGGAAGGGAGACTCTGGGATGAGGGAGAGGAAGAGACAAAGACCAGGGAGGCTGGGAGAGTGCAGGTCATTCTGAGGGAGTCCTGGGTGGGCCTGAACTTAGGCATCACCAGCCAATTTGGCTGAACTGGCCGTGGGCGCCCAACGTCTGTCCTGACTCTGGTGTCCGTGCTGGGCCAGCCGCTGAGCGTCCTGATTATCACCCCCTGTCCTAGGGAAACGGGGGTCGGGGGAGGGCGCTCTCGTGGGTCTGCTATCAGAGGGTGGGGAGAGGCGTGACACCCACCAGTCTCCGGGCAGAAGCCATACTTCTTGTCACGGTCGTAGTCCTCAGTGGTGCCACACCAGCGGTAGCCGTCCGTACGGCCCTCCGTGGTGCAGCTGTCGTAAGACGTGCCCTGGAAGCGGAACGGGAACTTGCAGGGCTGTCCGTCGGCGTTGCCGCCCATGGTGAACAGGGCTGGGGTGCAGGAGAGNTCCGGGCAGAAGCCATACTTCTTGTCACGGTCGTAGTCCTCAGTGGTGCCACACCAGCGGTAGCCGTCCGTACGGCCCTCCGTGGTGCAGCTGTCGTAAGACGTGCCCTGGAAGCGGAACGGGAACTTGCAGGGCTGTCCGTCGGCGTTGCCGCCCATGGTGAACAGGGCTGGGGTGCAGGAGAGAGAGGGAGGGTGCGAATGTGAGGGAGATGGCCCACCTGCCCACCTGAGCATCCGCTGGGCACCTGTGTGAATGCAGAGCTGGCTGCCCACCTGCCCGCTCACACCAGGGAAGTCACAGCACTGACAAAATATTTTTTAAAAAATCTATACTGGTTGGTCAACTGTTGTTTCTCTGAACTTCTAGGGGTAAATACTCCTTCCTCCCTTGCCAGCTCCATCCTTTTCCTTGGACCTTATGGATAGGCCCCCTCTGCCCCAGCAATAAAATAGTTAACCCCTGGCACATGGTGGGGGCCTCCAGAGCCCTACTCCAGCCCCAGGGTCACCATCTACTCTGCCTGATTGATGCCTGCATCGCTGCAGATTGCTAAATGTATCATCCAAGGTGGGCAGGATGGCAATATCTCTTCATTTGACAGAGAGGGAAATTGAGGTTTGAAGAAAGCCGGCTCCAGAACTACTCATGATCACTGAGATGGATGAGGGTTGTACAGAACTATGAAACACACTGATCTCCATCTCTCCCTTCCTCACTCTGCCATTCACGCTTGCGCACAAAGAGAAAACTTCACCTCCCTTCAAGCCCAGGCGTTTTCCCAGATGCTGTGGTCCCCGCAGGAGGGAGAGGAGAGGGAGGGCGGGAGGGGGAGGTGGTATCTTTGCGAATCTTCTAATACACACCCCAGGGTCCCACTCTGACCGCCCCAAGACATGGGCCATGACTGGAGGGTTCAGGGGAGACAGTGGGATTAAGCATCTGGGCTTGTCTGTCTTGGGTTCTCCCCCTGCTGCCCCGCACCCTCATCCACCCGAAGCTACAGAATGGTGTGTCTTTGGATTTGCCAACTAGCAAAACCACAAGTGCGTAACAAGGACCATCTGTGAACAACGGCGCCAGAGGTGACCTCAGCAGCCCCTGTTAACTCCACCATGGCCAGAATCAAGCCCAGTCCCTGGCCACCCCCACAAGTCTCAGGGCCCCTTACCCTCACTGCTCCCTTCTCCCCAACCCAGGGACCTTCTCCTGGAACGCCAGAAACAAGACAAGCTGCCTTGGTGGCCTTGAAATGGGAAAGGCTAAGTGTTAACCTCGATGGAGACCAGTCTCCACCTTTGGCCTCCCATCAGCAGCATTTCTACCACCCAGGAAGCCCCCATCTCCTCCCAAATCCTGCTCCCAAAGGGATGGAGAGAAGCAGACACTGACTCAGCAGTCAGAAGGGGCTGAGTAACCAGAACCTCTGCCCCAAGACCCAAACACGTGCATGTCGTGCGTACTTGCATCTGGCTTAGCACCAAGCCAATGGTTAATGTCCAAAACAGGGAAAAACCCTTCCTCAACTTATGAATTACAGCTGTTTCCCTTCTATTATCAAGACATTCTGTTCTAAACACAGGGGTTGACACATAGAAGGTTAACGCCATCCAAATCCCTACTGGGAAATGCAAGATACATTAAATACTTTTGGTTTTAAATATTCCTGACTTATTGATGGCCAATGCCTTGAACTTTACTTAATAAAAAGTACTGCATGAGTTTTGGGTACTAAAAGTGTAAACAGGGACACATTTAACTAGCTCTTTGTTTCTTTCCTTCTGTCAACAGGGCTGGTACTTAGGGTTCAGTTGCAATAAAGTCAGAAAGATTCACAAATGTGTAAAATTACAGCTAAGAAGACAGAGATGTCTATAGATCAAGGAGTCTTTATGGACTAGTAAAGAAAAAAGGTATTTTAAAAGGTTTTGGACTTTTTCACATTTTCTCCACATCTTCTCAGCTTTCAAACTCCTGATTCATTAAACATGATGACTTGATAAGAGTATCAGGTTATATATGCTGTCCTTTCATGATTTCTGATTATGAAGTATGTCAAGGATAAATTAAAAAGAATGAGTGTATATGTCAATACNATTTGTCCCAAAACGGCAGAGACCCGGATGCTGGAAAAGGGGCAGGGGTGGTGTCACAGCTTGAGAAGGAGTTCCCCCGGTGATCAGGTGACAAAGGGCCTGACGATCCTGTCCTGGACAGTGTGGGGAGAATAAGGGCTTTCTAAGGCGGTTGACTTAGCGACTAAACAACAACAACAAAGGGTGGTTGAAGCAATTAACAGGGCAGATGTGCACTGGAAGGAACGTGTCGAGGGGTCCAGATCCAGCCCGAGGTGCTTAAAGGGGAGGGAGAGTGCCCTTCCGCTGCCCCCATCCCTGCTTGTGCAACCTCTCGGCGGGGATGCCCCTCGCGCCAGGCGCGCGCACTCGCGCGCTCTCAAAACATCTGAACCACAGCTCGGAACCCCGCCAGGAGGGAGGGCTCCCTGGCTGCTCTCCCACCCGAGCCGGGCTCAGTCCGCCCCCGCCCCACGCGCCGGGGCCCTCGTGCTGCCCCTCCCTCCGCCCTGCTGGCCAGTTCTCTTCAGCCGTCGTCCGACTCCTTTGGAAAAGTTCGAGGAAACTTTCTGAGGTCCAACCCTTGACCTTCGTTGACCAACTTGTTCATTGAGCCACTGAGAAAGGATGCGCTGGTTGTTTCCCATCGGCCCCAAATACTTGCCAAAAGGACCCCCGAGAGGTGGGTCCAAAGGCCCCTCTCTAGACGTGTGCAGAAGGTTCCTAGACGTTGGCCAAAGTTCTGCTTTGCCCAGAGCTCCCACCCTCACGTGTGCAAAGCTTTATCCAGATTGTGTGTCAAAGGCCCTCTCTTCCTTAAGATGGAATCCCTAAACAGGGGTTTCAAGGATCCTCCGCTGTTTGCAAAAGAGACCCCTTCAGGCTTTTTGCCAAAGTGCTCTCCGGACGCTGGCTAACTGGCTTTGTCAGCCAGCCCCCCAGATGTGTCCAAGAGTTGTTTACAAAGCAGCCCCCGTGCTGCCAAACCCCAGATTCTGGACAATGTCCTTGTTATTTGCAAAAGGGGCCCATTCCAGAGGTTTGGCATAGCACCTCGGTTCCCGATCCTGCTGGTGGCGCGCCCCCGCCGCTGGGTCCTGAAAGTTGCCAAGCTGTTTATCAAAGGCCTTCTCTTACAGCAGCTCCACCACCCCTCCTTTGGCGGTCCAAAGACCACCCCGCGCGGTTTACTGAAGCCCCTCCCCCACGCGGTAAGCCCACCGTGGGGTGGGGGAGGGGTGGCCCTTCCCCCGCTCCAAAGTTTCTCTAAACTTGGTTGGATGAGGCCAGCGTCGCAACTCACCACAGCCAACTCTTTGTCCGTTTTGGGGGCGACATCACCAGGAAATTTGATGATGGGCGATGGCGCGGCGGCGGCGCGGCCCAACAGGCAGCCCAGAACGCAGAGCGCCCGCAGAGGGGCGGCCAGCGCGCCCCGGGACACTCGCGCGTCGGTCATTGCGCTCCCGGGCCCCGCGCGTCGCCCGGGGGAGGCTGGCTCGGTGCGTGTGGCCGCGTCGCCGCCTGGCTGGCGCCTGCTCCCCCGCGCAGCGCTGCGCTCCGAGGGGCTATTCGACTCGGTCTCCTCGGCTTTGCCCGGCTCAGCAGAGCATGGCCCGGCTCCCAGCCCGCTCCGCCGCGCCTGCTCTCGCCGTCCTGGCAAAGCCTTTTTATGTTTAAAGCTCCAGATGCGTAGCCTCCAGCCACCGCCGGAGGAAGTCTGGACGCAGCGGAAACAAGGGAGGGCGGCCGCCAGATGTGGCCGGCTGGGCTGGGAGGACGCTGGCAGGGCTGCGGCGGGTGGGGTGGGGGGGCGCTCGGGCCCGCCCCTCTCCGCCCCATTCCCCCTCTTGTCCTCCGCCTCTTCTCTCCTTTCTTTTGCTTTCTCCGCCTCCTCTCCCCTCAGCTAGCTGCTTTGGGCCTCTGTGAGCACCATCAGTGCGCGACCTCCCAACCTTCTATACTCCCCATGGGGGCGCAAAACCTAAGGACCCCCGCGGAGAAGCATCCGGGGCGACCACTCTAGACTCTCGACGTCCTGGGGAGCAGGACGGCCTGCACTCCAGGGGCGTGGGTCAGAGACGGGGAGGAACGGTCCAAAAGAGATGAGCAGCCGCACCTACAGATCATCAGAGAAAGAGCATTTAGACCGTTAGAGATGGAAGGAGGTGAGAGAGGGAAAGAGGTACGGAGATGGAGGCAAAGGGAAGGGTCCCGCCGTCCTCCCCTCCTTCCGTCCTCCCCTCCTTCCGTCCTCACTTCCTTCGCCTCCCCCGCCCCCCTTCCTCTNGCACTCCAGGGGCGTGGGTCAGAGACGGGGAGGAACGGTCCAAAAGAGATGAGCAGCCGCACCTACAGATCATCAGAGAAAGAGCATTTAGACCGTTAGAGATGGAAGGAGGTGAGAGAGGGAAAGAGGTACGGAGATGGAGGCAAAGGGAAGAGTCCCGCCGTCCTCCCCTCCTTCCGTCCTCCCCTCCTTCCGTCCTCACTTCCTTCGCCTCCCCCGCCCCCCTTCCTCTCTCTTCCCCTCCTTTCCCTCATTCTGTGAATGTTTAAGCATTTACTTGTCCTCAGGCATAACGCTAGGTGCTAGATATCCACTCGGAAACCCAGCAGTCCCGGTCCCTGTCCCTGAAGAACGTCCCCTTCCTCTCTCTCAGGAAAGAGAATTCACTACGTGCTAAGCTGTGATGGGAATCTCCAGCAGGTGTGGGAATATCTGACCTCAGTCCCTAAACTAGTATGGGTGGTCAGGGGAGGCTTCCTGGAAGAAGTGACTTCTGGGCTGGGATCTGAAGACACCGAAGTGTTAGGTGGGGGTTGGCGGTGGGAGGGATGGTGCGGGATGGTCTGTGCTGTGCTTATGGCTCAGTCGTGTCCGACCCTTTTCCACCCCATGGACTGTAGCCTGCCAGGCTCATCTGTCCATGGGGATTCTCCAGGTAAGAAAACTGGAGGGGGTTGCCATGCCCTCCTCCAGGAGATCTTCATGGTCTAGGGAACATCATTTATAAAGGTCCAGAGATGAAGGGCAGCAAGTTCCCTCGATCTGGAAATTGGGGGTGAAGTGGGGGAGGGGGGAGATGGGACTGAGGGGCAGCAGGGACCAATGTGAGGAGCAACATCTGGGCAGTGTCCAGGCAGTGACAATCTGCCTGTGAGGGTGTCAGAAGTCAGGGTGATGAATCTGGTCTTTATTGTAAGATCCAGAAAAGCCTCTGCAGCTTGGGTCTCAGTGGGTTTCAGACAAGTACAGGCTTGTCTGACAGGCATGCCCTGCTGGCTGGTCAGAAGTCAGTCTGTAAGGAACCCCTTGGGAGGGACTTCACCCCAAAGGAGGGAGCCTGGCCCATCGTTCTGACCCAGAGAGAAGCCTTGCCTGTTTGGGGGAGGGTGAGTCTGAGGTCAGTGGGGGAGGGGGATTGCCTCCTGGTTTAGCCCAGTGTGACTCAGGTCCACAGCCTCTGGATTACCAGAGAGCTAAGTTGGACAGCAGAGAGCTGGGAGTGAAAATGGAAAAAGTTGTCTCACTAAAGCAGGGCTTACAACCTCGTGGCCTGTGGGCTGAATCCCGCCTGAACAGCATTTTGAAACTTGTAAAAATCTGACTTTCTGGTTTTCTTTCAGAAATTCCCCCAAACCTGGCAGTACTGGGTGCCAGTTTCCACGTGGGAATGATAGCTGAAGCCAAACAGCGGCTGCCTGCGTTAGATGAGGTGCAGGCTTTGGTTTGCCACAGTCCCCACCATTCTCTATTGCCTCACATGTGACTCAGCTCAGTTTTGCTCATTTACGTCACTTGCCCTGTTTGAGGTTTAGTGTTTTCCCCCAAATCCTTTGTAAGACATTGGGTACTTCTGGAACAGGGCAGCTTTGACTATACCTCTTCACAGCCTGTGCAGTTTTGGCATTTCAAGGGCATTGGCGCCCAGTGTAGGTGCTTGGTACCCATTTGTTTTGTGGAAAGTTTTCCTTTCGTTTCAGGCTTGAAGGATTCATTAGCGAAAGAAACCGCTTGTCACACACATCCATTTCAATATTTATTAGAGGATTCTTTAACTTAATTTCAATGTACAATCATTAAAAGAGAAGAAAAATAGGAACAATACATATACATCAACAAACTGGGCCAGCCAACACCTAGACTTAAACAGTGTGCTGGGAAGTCCTGAGTAACTGCAGTCAGGAGTCCCAAACGGGAAAAGGTCTCAGGCAGCGTGTCCATGCCACAGGTGAGACTTCAAGTTGTTATTTTGGGGGTTCCTGCTCATAATCCCAGGCCGCAAACTGATATCATCATCGGTTTGTGTCCCCAAATGCAGCTCTGGTTTGACTTTCACCTTTTTACAATGCTGTTTGTTTCACCTGTGAGTGAGAGGATTTTGTTAGACCTCAAAGATTTGGCCCTACTCTCAGGGGCTCAAGGATTCCAAGATCTACTCTCTTTCTTACCTAAAGTGTTGCCTGACTTCCTGTGCTTGAGGGAAGATACAGAAGCTGGGCAGTGTCCAGGCAGGTCAGAAACAAGATCGGAGGCTTGTTCTCCTGCTTCTGAAGCCTGAACAAGACTTCTTCCATTTTAATTTCCCTAAAAGTCGACCTCGGGATTCTTTAGGTTGGAGAGCATAGAAATAAGGCAAAATAATATGAGCAATCTTCTTAATTCTATAAGTCAAGTAACAATTGCAGATAGTCAACAGAAATAAAGTGACCAAAGACACAAGTAATGGGTTAAACATTGTAGAGAAAAATTTTTGAGCAGTAGAGGATTTAGTAAAGAAAAAGTTTCAACATAAATGAGAAGTATGCTTTCATATATCAACCCTTACTTCCATTATCTTATTGGCAGCAATAGTGGTAACGATAGAATGTTCTATCAAGGCACAATTGCAGTTATCTGAAATTTTGTAACTCTTTGGTTCCTTGCAAAATTTTACATAAAGGTTCTAAGGAAAATCTAATATTAGGAATAGACAAAGTAGGAAATAGGAATAGACAAAGTAGGAAATAGCATCTGAGTCCTTAATAAAAAGTTCTCATAGGAGGAAAATAATAGGTGGTCCCTTTTCAATATAAGTGATCAACATGTGTTAGGATTCTGGAAAAAGGTGTTCCTAACTGACACATAAAAGTAGTTGCTACATCATTGGTTACAATACATATAAACTGAGGGGCTATTTTTAAAACCATATTAAAGGATTTAGGGAAGATAGTCCATTCACAATAGTTGGTGGAGTACTCCAATAAGCATAGTTCCTCAAACGTGAGAAGCTGGTCCACGTAGCAGTCCCTAGGTAGCTTTGTCACAAGCTCTCAGTAAGTGGGTACAGTTATTAAAGTAACACATGAAATTGGCACATAATACTTGTATTCAAGGCTTGAGCTGCATCTTTAGCGAGCTGGGTAATCTAAAAAACAGGTAAGTTTTGTCCATAGACAGTCAGAGTTAAGAAAGGACAGACCTTGTTGGCAGGGCAAAAGTTATCCTGAGTTCAGGTCTGGCTCATGTTTCTCCAGCCTGAAGAGTTTCCAATAGCTTCCTTCATATTTTTCTTTTAATTCTAGCCTATCCTTGAATGTTGAGGCATAAATGCCAATCCTCATTACAGGCTTAGCTGAAGAATAGTCTGTATGTCCCTTTTTCTCTCAGATGGCCACATTTCTGGTGTGCCCACAGAGTCAGACCTTTTAAGTCACTGGAATCTGGAGAGACTTCTACTGCTTGGATTCAGGCTTGTTCATCTCTAATAGAATTATACCAGCGTCCCGTAGAATTTGGAACCCTATGAGCATCTATGTGAAAAACTGAAACATTAGTAGTTTTAACAATTTCCCCAACGTCAGACCATAATTCTCCCCATAGCTCTTTGGAGTCAGTTACTCTTTACCTATAGGGGAAGCCAGGTGGCCCATCCATTGGTTACCAACCAAAAATCTGTGTATATATGGCATTCAGTTAGATTTTCTTGCTTTAATACCTGATAAACAGCATCAGTTCAGTTCAGTCGGTCAGTCATGTCTCACTCTTTCGGACCCCATGGACCGCAGCACACCAGGCTTCCCTGTCCATCACCAACTTCCAGAGTCCACCCAAACCCATGTCCATTGAGTTGGTGATGCCATCCAACCATCTCATCCTCTGTCGTCCCCTTCTCCTCCTGCTCTCAATCTTTCCTTTAGAATCAGGATCTTTTCAAATGAGTCAGCTGGCCAAAGAATTGGAGTTTCAGCTTCAACATCAGTCCTTCCAATGAACACCCAGGGCTGATCTCCTTTAGAATGGACTGGTTGGATCTCCTTGCAGTCCAAGGGACTCTCAAGAGTCTTCTCCAACACCGCAGTTCAAAAGCATCAATTCTTCTGTGCTCAGCTTTCTTTATAGTCCAACTCACATCCGTACATGACCACTGGAAAAACTATAGCCTTGACTAGACAGACCTTTGTTGGCAAAATGATGTCTCTAACTTGGTAAATTGGCTACTTTTACCTTCCCCAGTAGTTGTCAGTTATTTAGTAGTGACCAGATTATANCTCATTGAATGATTATCACTTGAGGTCTTAATATTACAGTATGATCTATAGTCAATTGTTTTGTATCAATCAAAGCCCAGTCAGAAACTAACAACAGTTTTTCAAAGGGAGAGTAATTTGTCATAGCTTTTCTTCCAAGGAGCAAACGTCTTTTGATTCCATGGCTGCAGTCACTGTCCACAGTGATTTTGGAGCCCCCCAAAAGAAAATCTGTCACTGCTTCCACTTTTCCCCCTTCTGTTTGTCATGAGTGATGGGACCGGATGCCATGATCTTAGTTTTTAGAATGTTGAGTTTTAAGGCAGCTTTTTCACTCTCCTTTCACTCTCCTGTCACCTTCATCAAGACGTCCTTTAGTTCCCTCCCACTTTTTGCCATTATAGTGGTATCACCTGCATACATGAGTTTGTTGATATTTCTCCTGACAATCTTGATTCATCCAGCCCTGTGTTTCCCATGATGTACTTTGCATAGGAATTAAATAAGCAGGGTGGCAATGTACAGCCTTGTCATTCTCCTTTCCCAGTTTTGAACCAGTCCATTGTTCCACGTCTGGTTGTAACTATTGTTCCTTGACCTGCACACAGATTTCTCAGGAGACAGGTAAGGTGGTCTGGTATTCCCATCTGTCTGAGAACGTTCCACAGTTTGTTGTCAATGGGATATTGTGTTGAGAAATGGAGTATTTCTTGCCATATCAGTAAATTAGAATGTCACAGTCATCAGCAATTACAGCCTTCTAATGGGAAAGATTGAAGGCAGGAGGAGAAGGGGATGACAGAGGATGAGATGGTTGCATGGCATCACTGACTCGATGGACATGAGTTTGAGTAAACTCCGGGAGTTGGTGATGGACAGGGAGGCCTGGCATGCTGTAGTCCATGGGGTCACAAGAGTCGGACACGACTGAGCGACTGAACTGAACTGAATGTGAGCCTGTGAGCCCTAAGGGCGTGCAGGAAGGAGAATACCTACTACCTAACAACCATCAGCTTCCCTAGTGGCTCAGCTGGTAAATAATCTGCCTGCAGTGCAGGAGACCCGGGTTCGATCCTTGGGTTGGGAAAATCCCATGGAGAAGGAAATGGCAACCCACTCCAGTATTCTTGCCTGGAAAAAAACTAAGATCATGGCATCCGGTCCCATCACTCATGACAAACAGAAGGGGGAAAAGTGGAAGCAGTGNAGGAGCTGGGCCTGGGGCGGGAGATGGAGCGCCACCTGGAGGAGCAAACGGAAAGCTGACCCGCCCGCCTGCCGTCTCCTCCTGCCCCTGCTTTATCTGCAGCCGCGCTGGCTTTCTCTCAGTTCCCGAAAGATTGGCACCCCCCTGGGGGCGGCCGTAGATCTTCTTTCAAGAAAGAACACGCCGTTCAGTGGCAAAGAGTGCACGGAGCTGACCGCCTACAGCGGCAGGAATCAGCCTCAGCTTTTGAGCCTACGCCGTGCTCATTCGGTCAAGGCTCAGAGGATCCGCGAGCACACAGGGTACCTGAGCTTCAGAGCTCCCGTCTGGAGCCAGCTGACCTTTTCGGAGGAGCTGTCGTGGAAGCTGAGACTCTCTGGCCCATCCTGCTTCCCCACTCTTTTTCTTTCTCTGGCCTTATCTTCCCAAACTCCTTGGATTCGCCATCCCAGAACGTATTTCCTGGAGGACCCAGATGAAACATGCCTGTCCTCCTGGCCTGCGCCAATCTCCAGCTCAAATGTTGCCTCCCCTGGGAGGCCTTCCTTGACTGACCATGCCTGGAAAGGATCCACCTCCCTGTGTTAGTTCCTTCCTGGCAGCTACAGCTGTCTTGAAACCATCTTGTTAATTTTCATTTCTTGATTCATCTTTGACTCCTGAACTAGAACATCAGCTGTGGCCCCAGTACTCCAACAGCGGAACAACCTTTGCATATAGGAGGTACTCAATTCATAAATTAATGACTCACTAGATGTGGGGAGATGGCAGGATACNTTCCTTCCTGGCAGCTACAGCTGTCTTGAAACCATCTTGTTAATTTTCATTTCTTGATTCATCTTTGACTCCTGAACTAGAACATCAGCTGTGGCCCCAGTACTCCAACAGCGGAACAACCTTTGCATATAGGAGGTACTCAATTCATAAATTAATGACTCACTAGATGTGGGGAGATGGCAGGATACGCGAAGTAAGCAAAAGTGGGAATGGTGCAGCGGTCCCCGGAGTATTAGGAAAGGCCAGAATGAATACTCAGGAACTCTGAGCTGGGTTAATTAGGAGTCATTTTGGATGACTCAAAGCTCTGGGGCTTCTCTTGTGCTGTCAAGGCACAGGCACTNTTGCATATAGGAGGTACTCAATTCATAAATTAATGACTCACTAGATGTGGGGAGATGGCAGGATACACGAAGTAAGCAAAAGTGGGAATGGTGCAGTGGTCCCCGGAGTATTAGGAAAGGCCAGAATGAATACTCAGGAACACTGAGCTGGGTTAATTAGGAGTCATTTTGGATGACTCAGAGCTCTGGGGCTTCTCTTGTGCTGTCAAGGCACAGGCACCACCCTAGGTCTTCCCTTTTCTGCCACGTGGAGGTCAGGTGGGAACAGATGGCTTTTGGAGAGGCTCAGGGCAGAGTTGTTAATTTGTAACCAACAACAGGAGAAACTCAGGGTAAACTTCAGGTAGGACTTCCCAAAAATGACTCAGAGGAATGAGGCCTTAAAGGGTCCAGACGTTAGGCTGAGACAGTGGCTTCTCTAAGGGACCTCAGGGAGGACCTCAGGGAGGTCCTCAGGGAGGACCTCAGGGAGACAGAGGACAGGTGAAACCCTCTTTTGCCTCGCCTGGACGAGTTGGGTGGACGCAAAAACCTTCAGACAGCAAAATGACCCTGACTAGGCTGGGAAGGACAAGTGGGCTATTGGCTTCCGCCCCTGCCACCCCCACCTTGCCCTTCGGCCCTCCATTCCTCTCCATCACACCCACATGGGATTTCTGAGCCCCTGGGTCACTGCCTACCCTGAGGTTGCGCCCCTGCCCACTCCCTCCTCCCCGCACGGCCACGTTGGTTTTGTCCAGATATGTGGCTACTGGCTGTGGTCATCAGGACAGGATGTAGCCCTGGCGCAGCCCTTGTTTGTGCCTGCTCCACCCCCTTTCTCCATTCCTGTTAACAGTACACTGGGTTCTCCTTGGGAAACCACCTTTCTCCCACATGGCCCAGGCCTGGCCAGTCGGAGCATCTAGCCCTTCGGATACAGGAGCCACTTGCTGGTTTCTATCCAAGGGGTAAAACTGGTCTGACAGTGGAGGCAGGAGCAGAAGATGGATGAGGGAACAGTATCTGAGACCCTGGATCCAGCTTTACCTGAAACCATCGCGCCTGGTCTTTCTGCTTGAGGAACACTTTTAGACTTCATCTGATTTGGGTAGCACTTGGATCACTGTACCTAAAAGTGTGCAGGGGAGTCCACCTGGTTCCTGGACAAGGCTCACCACTGAGGTCCTTCTGCTGCCAGGCTGCAGCCACAGAGGTAAGCAGGTTCGGTGGATGAGACTGTGACAGTTTCAGTTTGTCACTAAGCCAGGCAGAGAACCCTGCCTTTCTCAGTTCCTGGGGATCAGATCTTCCTGTGCAGGCACCATGCTGTGGAAGAGATGGGGGAATGCAGATCCTGCCCTTGGGCTCCAGGGCATCTGCGAGGAAGGGCCTGCATTCCTGCCGCTGCTTGAATGGCTCTGGGAAGCACGGGTCACGGTGGGAAGGTAGATGGGAACCAGGAAGTGAGCTCCCTGTCACTGGATGTGTTCAGACAGGCTGCCTCCCAACCCCCATTCCCTATCAGAGAGGTCACAGAGAGAACTCTTGAGTGATGACCTCTGCTGTGAATGCAGTGATGTTTATGCATTTGAGGTGTCCGTTCATTTGTCATCAGCTGCCTTTCCAAGCTGGCCGTCCTGTAGGGTGAAAGGGCACACTGGTCTGGGGAAGGCGAGGCCCAGATTGAAACACACAGTCTGAGGTTATGGGGCTTACCCGGGCATGTTGGACCCCAGATGAGAGTCAGGTGTAGTCAAGGGAAAAAAAGAGAAAAGAAGTAAGACGCTGTTAACTAACGATGAACCAGCATGTCAGATCTGGATGGATCCTAAAGAGGGTCTGATTACACCTCTCAGTTTAATGGAAGTCACCTCTGGAAAGGGGCCTTAGGCACTGGGCCAGGTCTTTTATGAACGTTGAATTCTCATGGTGCTCCTCTGACACAGGTCGTGTGCTTAGCGTTTCTGATTTATACTTGAGGAAATGAAGCAGAGAGAGATGGACATTGCTAAGGTCACTGCACGTAGTATCAGCACTGGGATCCCCACTGGGGCTCCCTGACACTGCAAGAGCCCTTGCAGGCAACCAGTATGCTACACAGATGCCTTGGAGAGATGTGGAAACTGAGGCACATGGGAAGGTTTGCTGGGATCACACAAGGGAAGGGAAATGAGTCACCTGTAGGGGCTCAGTATGCTCCAAGGACTGAGGCAAGCACCGTCTCAGAGGTCACTGTGCTTAGTCCTCCCACTGAACCCGTGACTAGGCTAAAAATATGAGGGGAAAGGGGCTTCTCTGGTGGCTCAGCGGTAAAGAATTCCACTTGTAATGTAGGAGCTACAGGAAACACAGGTTCAGTCCCTCCAATCTGAAAAATCCCTTGGAGGAGGACATGGAAACCCACTCCAGTATTCTTGCCTGGAGAATGCCATAGACAGAGGAAACTGGTGGGCTACAGTGTATCAGGTTGCAAACAGTTAGACATGACTGAAGCAACTTAGCGTGCATGCTGGCGAGTGGGCATAAGTGAGCCCAGAGAAGGTAAGTAACTTGACCAAGGACATACAGCATGTAAGTGTAAGGCTGGAGCCTGTGTCCATTATTCTTTTCCCTGCAGCAGCTGCTCCCCCTCAGCTCAGCAGTGCAACCAACCCCACAATCTTCCACCCCTCCCAGCACCTCTGTGGCCATACCCCACCCTGCCCTCTGCTACCCTCAGCTCATTGGTTTCACCCTTGCCCAGGGGTCTTTTCCAAATGCCCTCACTCCATGACTCTACTTGTACAGCTCACCCCCAGGGAGCCCTCCTTGACTCAGAGTCCTTGCCCTGTAACCACAGTCCAGTGCTGACTATGACTTACTGTGTGACTCGAGATGTCTTCAACTCAGAGAGGCATTCTCTTTATTTGCCCAGTATTCATAACAGTCATCTCTCAGGACTCGGTTGAGGATATGTTAGTGTTTATGAAACATTTAACACAGTGTGGGGCATGCATGCAGTAGGTACTTAATAATCGAGCACTTTCTATAAAAATTGTGTTCCCTGCAGGGCTCATCAAGTAGGCATCTGTTTGTGTATCTGATTAAAAGTCTTTGTTGAGCACCTACTGAATGCAAGTCCTTTCAGTTCAGTTCAGTCACTCAGTCGTGTCTGACTCTTTGCGACCCCATGAATCGCAGCATGCCAGGCCTTCCTGTCCATCACCAACTCCCGGAGTCCACCCAAACCCATGTCCATTGAGTGGGTGATGCCATCCAACCATCTCATCCTCTGTCGCCCCCTTCTCCTCCTGCCCTCAATCTTTCCCAGCATCAGTGTCTTTTCAAATGAGTCAGCTCTCTGTATCAGGTGGCCACAGTATTGGAGTTTCAGCTTCAACATCAGTCCTTCCAATGAACACCCAGGACTGATCTCCTTTAGGATGGACTGGTTGGGTCTCCTTGCAGTCCAAGGGACTCTTGAGAGTCTTCTCTAACACTCCAACAGAAGCATCAATTCTTTTGCATTCAGCCTTCTTTATAGTCCAACTCTCACATCCATACATGACCATTGGAAAAACCATAGCCTTGACTAGACGGACCTTTGTTGGCAAAGTAATGTCTCTGCTTTTTAATATGCTGTCTAGATTGGTCATAACTTTCCTTCCAAGGAATAAGCATCTTTTAATTTCATGGCTGCAATCACCATCTGCAGTGACTTTGTGCCAAGACCACTGGCAGATGGAGTTTTCTGATGAAACAAGAGGTTGGAAGCCCATCACCCTGAAATAGAACTAGGTCTCCCCTGGCCTCAGAGCTTCTTCTTGAGGCTAAAACCCTGCTCAGCAGGGAAGCATATCTGTGCCCCTCAGACCTCTGTGTTGTAAAGGCCAGGTTACCCTCCACTCAACCCTACAGTTCGGAGGAGCGGCTCCTTCTGCAGACAGGCTGCGCCATCTGGTGGCTATTCTTGGTGAAGCAGCCGCAGGCGCGGAGCCCAGTGAGTCAGATCATTATCTGGGCTTGTGGCGCCGTCTAGTGGCTTTAATGTAGAATCACACTCAGCGTCAATCTCAGAATCACCTTCGTGTGTGCGTGTGTGCTAACTGGCTTCGTTCGTGTCCGACCCTCTACGATCTGACCTTATGGATTGTAATCCTCCAGGCTCCTCTGTCCATGGAATTCTCTCGGCAAGAACACTGGAATGGGTTGCCATGCCCTCCTCCAGGAGATCTTCCCAACCCAAGGATCGAAATCGCGTCTCATTATGTCTCCTGCATTGGCAGGCAGGTTCTTTACCACTAGCCCTGGGAAGCCCCAGAATCACCTGAGGAGGTTCGTTAAACGTTCTAGGACTCCACTGTAGAGGGAATGAGCCAGATTTTGGGGGTGGAGTGCATGCAAAGAACATGCATTTTAGGCACGATTCTAAACTCAAGGATTTGAGAAGCAGGACTGCAAAGGAACATCTACTGATGTATTTGTACCTGCTCCCACGTGTTCGGGAATAAGATCATCAGCCCACTCCACATCTGAGAATCTCATTTTCGTGTTGAAAGGGGGAGAAAACCGGGGTCCAGAAAGTAGCAGTCACTTATCCACGACTACCCAGTGAGCCAGCAGACAACTCCCCTCCCAGCTGTAGGGCCTGTGGGTGAGCAGGAAGAAAGCACGGGATTGTCACCTGCACTTTGCATGAAGGGCGCTGCACAGGTGAGCTGGAGCGCTGTGGCAGGATCTCCTGGCCTCTGGTCCTGTGAGCTGCAGGGTATGTGTCTGTCTGTCTGATCATTACTATAACTGTCTTGCTTGTCTGTTCTTCATCCTGGTTGCCGTAAGGGTGGGATTGGACGCTGATCTGTCAATCAATAATAAGGACTTCGAATATCTAGAATAGTAACAACCTGGATTATGATATTGTTAGTCTCTATCCTAAGCACTTTCTATGTATGAGTTCATCTGATCTTACAAACAAGCTCCTGGGAATATATTGTTATTGTTATTCCTTTACTCAGAGGGAGATCCCCTTGCAAAGAGGATACCTAGCCAAGTTAGCAACTATTGCCTTGGGCAGTCTGCTCTGGGCCCATGTTTCTAGCCAGTGCCCACCTGGTGCCCCAGAGCAGGAAAGCGTTGGCTTCTGCATCCTTGACATCACTGTCTTCTCTCTGATCATCTTTGGCCAAGCCACCTTCTCTGTTTGAATCTCTTTGTCTCTACTTCTTTGTTTCCCTGGTAAATGTTTATTAAAGCCCTGTGCTGGACACTGGATATACAGCAGCAACTACCTACTGTCATTGGTCTCATGGGGTGTACCTTCCAATGGAGGGAGATAGACAATAGAAAGTAGCTACGTGAATAAACTAATAACCACGGTCATGTCTGGTGGTTGGGAGACATGTGAAGCTGGGACCAAGATGATCTGATGGGGAAATATGAGAATGGGTGGTCAGGGAGGGGCTTTTCAGAGATGCTGGTACAAGATCTGAGTCCTGAAGGAGGTAAAGGAACCAGACATGTGCAGAGCCAGGGTAGAGTGTTCCAGGCAGAGAGGATGGCAGGTGCAAAGGCCCTGTGGTGGGAGCAGGCTTATTGTATTTGTAGAACAAAAGGGCCACTGTGACTGGAGCAGAGTGTGCGAAGGACATGCAGGACATTTGTGGGTTTGGTCCCCAAGCATCTGCCCTCCTTCCTTAGGGGGCAGTTCTCTCCTTCTACAAAGACAGTGCTGCTGGGGAACTTCTCTTTTGCTGAGAAGACAGAAAATCCTGCTTCCCTCTTCAGAAGCCACGTGGGTCCTTGGTGCCTTTATGGGCCATTACCTTTCTCTGGGTACCCTGCCAGGGTGGGCTTGTGATCTGGGTTTAGCCAATGGGACCTCCAGAAATTCATGAACAAAATAAGTATATACAGAACACTGGGAGCCCAAGCATGCTAGTTCTGGGGTCCCATGGACCTGGTGTTCCCATCCTGGCACCTGCCCTAGCTGGCTAACTTTTGCCTCCATGCCTGTGTTATCATTCCAATTAATGCCCATTTATTTAAGCTGGGCTTCCCTGGTGGTTCGTAGACCCTAAAGAATCTGCCCACAATGTGGGAGACCCGGGTGTGATCCCTGTATTGGGAAGATCCCCTGGAGAAGGGAATGCCTACCCACTCCAGTATTCTTGCCTGGAGAATCCCATGGACAGAGGAGCCCAGCAGGTTCCTTGGGGTCGCAATGACTTGGACACGACTGAGCAGCTAACACGTTCACTTCGTTTTAAGCTAGCTAGACTTGATTTCTGTTGCTTGCACTCAGTAACCCTAGTGATGCAGTGGAGGGGTAAAGGGAGATGAAGTTGGGGCAGGTTGCGCTATTGGGCCAGGCTAAGGAGTTGGACAGTGTTCTGATGACAACGGGAACCCATGGGTTCTTCTGGCACTGCCCTCCCAAGATCTCTTGATTCTGTGTAGGTGCCTTTTTACTTGCAAGAATGACCTTTCATCGGCCTGTCCCTTGTCCAGAGTATCTCCCTTCCCCACCCAAGCCAGGCCTCTACCCCTAACTATAATTAGCAAGCAACTGCCCCCAGGCAAGGAACAGAAAAAGCCACTGGCTTTGAGCTTGAGTTGATCTGTTCACTGGGCATCCCCATAAGGTCCCTCCATGGCTCAGATAAATGCCTGGAAGACTTTATCCCAGCCACTTGCCGGCTGAAAAAAAATAAGTCAAGTGAGGAGGAAGGAGAAATGGACAATCAGAACAACCTACATATTGTAGGACGCAGGGAGGGGGCTCGGGCAGGGGCCGGAGACCCTGAGGCTTAGTTGAGGCCTCAGAGTGCCTCCTGCCCTTGAATTCCAAAGCATCAGGAACCAATCTCTGTATCAAACAGCCAGCTGGTGACCCCAATCCTCCTGCCCCAGCTGTAAGCTCTTGGCTATTGTTTTTCTAAGAACCCAGTCAATCCCCTGTCCTGAAAGTACCACCTCATCCTTCCCCCTCAGGTCGGTGAAACCTTCAAAGAGGGAAATCCACAGCTTGGCTTTCGACTGCTGCCTCTCAGCTGTAAAGCCCAGAGACCTGCAAACTCCCATCACCGGCTGGAGTCCCAGCCGTGATGCCCAAACCAGGCTCCAAATCTGGAACTTTCTCCATGTCCCGTCCGCACTCTCATCAAACTCAGGTGGTCATTGGCCCTCCCCATTCAGTGACCAGCCATGAGGGGCTGACAAGGAGGCTCCTGCCCACTTCTTCAGCCGGTGGAGGCTCATTGTCAGAGAATTCAAGAGGGACTAAGTGCAGGATGGCAGGCCACTAGGAGGGATCTCAGGAAGACGGGAGAAGGACTGGGCATTTCCAAAGTGTACCTGTGCGCAGTGCCCCGCCTCCTGAAGGAATATTTCTGTTCCAAGTACATCACCCCCAGCCGTGCAGAGTGGGGCTGAGGGAGGCTGTCTCCTTTCTGAGCCTCTGTGATTGTTTAGTTGCTCAGTCGTGACTGACTCTTTTCAACCTCATGGACCATAGCCCACCAGGCTCCTCTGTTCATGGGATTTCCCAGGCAAGAATAGAAGAGTAGGTCGCCATTTCCTATTCCAGGGGAGCTTCCTGGCTCAGGGATTGAACCTGCGTCTCCTGCATTGGCAGGCGGGTTCTTTACTGCTGAGCCACTAGGGAGGTTCATAGCTGAGCATTAAAGCCTCTTCCCAGTGCCTATCCAAGCCTACTTCCTGCCCCTAACTCTACTCCCCTGCTCCCATTTACACCCTAAGCCCTCATCACACAAGTGTTTGCAAATACAAGATACTTAATTTGTGCACCTCAGAAGCTGTCTCCTCCAGAGGCTGCTCCTCCTGCTGGAAATGCTTTTCCTCTGCCTGGAGTAACCCGCTTTGGCCTCCAGGGTCTGGCTCAATGTCATGGCTGGCGTTGATCCTTTGAGCCTCTCCAAAGCACCAGTCCCCCCCAACACCCCTTCCTGACCCAAGCGATTAGTTCCTCTTCCCTTCCTGTCATGGAGAGTGCCATGAACACAGCCCACCCGCCTCTGCTTACTGCCACTGGGCCACGCCCACTGCCCTCTGCTCTTTCTCTCCAGTGAGCCCCTGAGTCCCACATGGGAGAGAAATGGGCATCCTGGGGTGATCACACAGGCTTGGGGGCCAGACAGACCCCTGGTCAAGTCCTGGCTCCATTGCTCAGGAACTCAGTTACTTGCGTATCAGTTACTTGGTGATCTCTCCAAGCCTGAGTTTCCCTATCAGTGAGACAAATTGACAGTGTTGCAGCCTCAGGGGTTTTTTCTGAGTCTTTATTGAGATAACACACAGAAGATACTCAGTATGGTACCTGGAATATAGCAGACACCCCAAAAATGTTTGTTACAAAAACAAATGTGGCCCAGTCCCTCCCGAGTTCTTTGAAGACATTGTACCTCCCGCCTCAACTATTCCCACCAACATCCACAAGACTGTCTCCATTTCTTCCCTGACAACATTATTTCTGTTCTTTGAACTCCATCAACTTCTTAATCACTTTGCAAGAATGGGAATGAAGGAAGCAGAATATACCCACCAAGTCCTGGAAATTATTGCCATTCAGGGATCAGAAGACATAGATTAGTTGCCTCTCTGTCTCACAAACAAATTAACCGAGTGGCAGCTTTTGGTGCCAAATACGATTCTTGTCGAAAGGATTAGACGTAGCAAATCCGACTAGAATATACTGTGATCGTGTGTGCACGCATGGGTTTTTTTTTTAAAGCAAAGCTGCAATAATCGTACATTTACAACTAATAAATTGGGTCCTTTAATTCCTCTGCAATAAGCCTTTGAAATATAATCTGTCATTTCAGACTTACAGAACATGACTTTTCATAATTATAATTCTCCAGCACACATGACTACTTATAATTAAATTCACTTTTAAGAAATCCAAGGCTTTGTGTGTGTGTGTGTGTGTGTGTGTGTGTGTGTGTGGATTATCTGTTCGTACGATGTCATAATGGTAAAATGAATGTGTAATCTGTTGAATAAATTTGATTAGTTCTGATATAAAAAACACACTCTGCTATTGATCAAAAGATGGAAAGATACGATGATGAACAAAATATACACTATTTCTCAGCAACAGGCTCAAACAAAGGCAGAACAAACCCAAGCATGTCTTCCCATTCCTGTGTCCCTTTAGGGCTGCATAACCCCATAAAAGAAGAATGTTTGAAACAAAGTTGAAAAAACACAAATGCTAAATTATGGCCAGATTATCTGCTGAAGACCCATAAATTCTGAAAGGCAGTTGAATAAAAGCCCCAGGCTGGATTCAGAAACCAGACCCAAAATGGCCCCAAATCAGTGAATACGAGCATGAGATGGTACAGACTCACAACCTAAGACACAAAGGAAAAGATCAGCAGATAAAGAAAATGGGAACCTTGAACTCAGAGAAACAGACAGAGTGAGCAGGCATTCACGGTCTAAAGGTATCATCTTAAGCTTTTAATAAAGAAGAGCCTAGAAGCTATGTTGCAGTTTTGCAACTCTAGACATAAGCAAGTTAATGTTTCATTCTTCAGCTGAAGGCTGAGGTTGGGTGCACCTTTGGAAGGGTCTCTTTCCTCCTTGTGCCTCTGGAGGGCTAAAGGCTGCCTCAGAGACAGGCGTTTCGGTAAGCACAGGACAGTTTCCCCATCAGTGCAGGTGTCCCCCCAGGCTGATTCCTCTCCCTGAGGCCCAGGAGATTCTGCCACGTGACAACTGGTACTGAGAGATGCTACTTGAATGAGAGCCAAATATTCAGTACGCACCTGGCTACCTTTGAGAGGAAGGGCTCCTTGGGAGAAGAGCCCACTCAGAATGCCTTGAGGTCCCGTGGAGTCTCAGTTCAGCCCGTATTTTCAGGCCCTGTCCCAGGAGTCTCCCTTCCTTCCAGGGAGGCATTTCTTGTGGACGGTCCAGGAGGATCACAGAGAGGAAGTCGTGGCAGATTCAGGCAGGTGAGCCTATTCAGACCAACTCACCAGACTGAGGTGTTGTCAGGACCAAGGTTAATGTTGACCTTGGGCTGGAAATGAAATTAAGAACCAGACCACAGGGGTCAAAGGTGACAACTTCAAGTCTCAAAGAAGATACTCCAGCTTGTGCTGTGGGAAAGGAGAGGCCTGAAGAAGGGATGGCATGAGCCCAAAGTCACATGGAACTTAAGAGCCAAGATAGGTCTAAAGACCTTGACTTTTGATCTTTGGTCTGTACTTAAAACACACACACACACACACACACACACACACACACACAGTATTATTTAAAAACTATATCTGGCTGCCTCCCTCTCTCAGGTCAAGGTAAGACCAGAATAGGGCTGGAGATAAGATTGGACTTGAGATTAGACTCGTTTCTGTTTCTATCACATGCCCTTGTACCTGGAGGCATTAACGAATATTCAGTGGATGGGTGGATGGATGCACATGGGTGGATATGTGAATAGATAAATGAATAAATGGATGGATGGGTGAATAAACAGGTAGCTGGATAGATGAATAGAAAAACAGATGGATGGATGGACAGATGGATGGATGGATGGATATTGAAACTGAAGAAGGGACAAAACTGAGGCCTCATAGTACCTCCCAGGACTGAAAGTCAAAGTTCATCCATGCATATGTTTTATTTTGATAATAGAAGTGACTAACACAAGGGCTTTAAATATTTAAAATTTAAAATATTGAAATAATATAAGTAACCAATGGAAAATCAGGAGATTTCAAATTTTTAAAATATAGATATCTAGATTTGAAAAAAGTCAGAAGACATAGTGACATCCAGCTTGAATTCCACATATAAACAATCTTGAAGCTGAGTAGCAGCTGCCCTATCTGTGTATGTGTGCTCAGCTGCTTCAGTTCTGCCTGACTCTTTGCAACCCTACGGACTGCAGTCCACAGGCTCCTCTGTCCACGGGATTCTCCAGGCAAGCGTACTGGAGTGAGTTGCCGTGCCCTCCTCCAGGAGATCTTTCTGACCTGGGGGTCAAACTCAGGTCCGTGTGCATCTCCTGACTTGCAGGCAAATTCTTGACCCACTGAGCCACCCGGGAAGCCCTCCCTTATCCGAGGGGAGGGTAATTTTGAGTTGACCACAGTCTCCACCACTCCCTACTACCCCGCACCTCCCCCACACTCTCAGTTGTGTCCCTTGTCTGGCCCCATAGGTATCTGCATTTTCAACTCCCGAGTTAAAAGCATCCCTGTGTCTCTCCTGTCTCCCTTGGTTCACCCATGCTGCCCCGGTCAGTCTGAGGCTGACTTTCTCCTCTTCCTTCCCCCTTGCTCTTCCACCCGACCCCTCACTCTCGAGTTCTGGGCTCTGTAGCCAGGTGATGCTAACCCCTGCCTTCTAACTCCCCTGCCTGCTAACTCGGGCAGCTCAAGAGACAGGGAAGCCTCAGGTAGGCACCTGTGGCCCACCTCCCTCCAGTCTCCCAAGGGGGTGGTACAGGATCTGGACAAGAGTTCCCCTGTAGCAGAGAAGGGTGGGCCAAGTGTCTGCCCTGAGTGGACAAGCAGGCAAGGCTCGAGGGAAGGGAACAGCCATCTATCGGGAAGTGAAAAGGGAATGATTTCTGAAAATGTCCCCCGTGCACTTCTGTACTTCACTGACATTTTAATTAAGACTGGAGCACCCTTTGGGAAGCTCTGCTCTGAAGCTGAAATCACTTTAACACGCTGCCCTGGTATAAAGTTGGTGGTGAATGGAGGCCTGGGGTTCCCATATGTTTCATGGTGCTTAGCGATTCCTTTTCACAATGCATTATGATGTTAAGACGGTTTATGAGTTTCTATTGGCTAAGTGCGGCCATATCAAATTAAAATTTTGCTCAGTGGATTTTGCTCTAAGAAGATTAAAGGGCACCCAGGCCTTCGCCAGTGGAAAGGAGGTCCTTAGTTTACTTCAAGCTCAAGGCCGGCCCCAGGAATTAAAATTGTTGCTGTAAAGGGTGAGGTGGACTCTGGTGTGTGTGTGTGTGTGTGGCAGGGTGGGTAGTGGCGTGATAGTAACTGTAGAATCAACATTAACCTCATGTTCCTGAAGCTGTCCTCACGGGAGAACCTCCTCAACCCACATGTTGTAAATTTTTTTTACAAAATGACGCACTTTAAAAAAATAATTTTATTTATTTCTCTTTGGCCGCGCTGAGTTTTCGTTGCTGCTTGGGCTTTTCTCTAGTTGTGGAGGGTCGGGGCTGCTCTCTAGTTACACGGTGTGGGCTTCCCGTTACGGTGGCTTCTCTTGTCTTGGAGCACGGCCTCTAGAGCGTGCGCTTCATTAGTTGTGGCTCCAGGGTTCGAGAGCACAGACTCTGTAGTTGTGCACGGGCTTAGTTGCTCTGTGGCATATGGGAGCTTCCGGGACCAGGGACTGAACCCGTATCTCCTGCACTGAGCCACTGGGGAAGCCCCCAAACTCTACGCTTTTATGTCTCATTTTGGTATTCAAGTTTTTTTCTCTCGGTGACTGAAACTTGAGCGCAATCAGAGAGGCTCATGATAGGAAGTATTTGGAGCAAGCCATTCATAGCATCAGTGTGATGTGTCTCTCTGATGAGTGCATGTTTACAGCTCTTGTTCTCTACCAGAATCATTTTATCTCTATCTCTTAAATTTTGTGCAAAATGATTCTTGTAAGCATAGCGAGTGATATTATCAGTCTGAGATAGTTTTCTAACCTCCAAACAATGAAATAGATGAAGAAAGCTGAAATAGAAGCTGCTACCAAGGTTTCAGAATTTCAAATAAGTGGGGAAAAGATGGTTTCTTTAACAAATGTCTTTGGAATAACTGGTTCCTATTGGCTTAGTGGTAAAGAATCCGCCTGCCAAGCAGGAGACCTGGGTTCAATCCCTGGGTCGGGAAGATCCTCTGGAGAAGGAAATGGCAACCACTCCAGTACTCTTGCCTGGAGAATCCCATGGACAGAGGAGCCTGGTGGGCAGCAGTCCATGGGGTTGCAGAGTCAGATGGGACTTAGCGACTGAAGAGCCGCAGCAGCATCTGGAAAAAGTGTAAAGTGGATCCTACCCCACAACTTATACCGAAGTAAATTCCAGATGAATCAATATTTTGTACATTTGATAAAACCCAGAAGAACTGGGGAAAAAAATAGGGAAACTTTAAAATAATGTCAGAATGGGTAGGAGTTTTCAAAATATGACTGAAACTCTCGAATCCATAAAAGAAAATATTGATCAATTTCCTACAAAGGAAAAAAAATTTTTAACACTGGATAACGATGACAATAGCAACAACAAAAACGGTAAAAAGCAATTTATTTTAAAATTTTTTGGTTGTGCTGTGTGACATGTGGGATTTTATTTCCCAACCAGGGATCAAACCTGAGCCCCCCCGTTTAGAAGCACAGAGTCTTAACCACTGGACTGCCGGAAGAGTCCCCTAAAAAGCAATTTAAACATGGAAAACTGTGCAATTTGTATTAGGTGAAGCTGGATTTAGTGAATATATAAAAAATCTCTATAAATCAATAAGAAAAAATCAAACAACTGAACAGATAAATGTTCTCAGACTACGAACAGACAAGAAAAACGAGATACTCTTTATTCATTGATTAGGTTAGCAAGTATGTCACTTTGATAATATGTTGTTTTGGGGGGATTCTGGAGAAATCAGTGGTTTCATTGATGTATGATTTAGCTTCTCTGGATGGACTCATGAAGAACTAGTCATTGTCCCTAAGGGGAAAAACAGGGTGGCTGCGTGATGAGTGTGAGAGAGTTTTACTTTGCTTTTTGACCTCACCATGTAGCGTGTGGGACCTTAGTTTCCCATCCAGGGATCAAACCTCGACCCCTGCGTTGGAAGCATGGAGTCCTAACCACTGGGCAACCAGGGAGGTCCTGAGAGAGAGTCTTTCCATGCTTAGATGTTTTTCAGTGTGTGCACATATCACCTACCATTACAGATCTCGAGACGATACATTTGTGTGTGTGTGCTGCACTGTTGCTCAGTCATGTCCAACTCTTTGCAACCCCATGGACTAGAGCCCACCAGGCTTCTATGTCTGTGGGATTCTCCAAGTGAGAATACTGGAGTGGGTTGCCATTCTCTTCTCCAAAGGATTCCAGACCCAGGGACCAAACCCTGGTCTCCTGCATACATCTACATACTGCTCGCTACTTTTCCATGAATGGTTGCTAACATAGGTTTTAACTCAAGAACAAACATTTTGGAGCCAATTACACTTTAACAAGTAGTGTTCTCTCTTCTCCCTCCTCCTCCGCCCTCCAAACCCTTCACAATCTCAGGTCAAGAGAACTCACACATAGAATGTGTGTGGGTGCCTAGTCACTCAGTTGTGTCCAACCCTTTTCAACCCCTTGGATTGTAGCCCACCAGGTTCCTCTGTCCATGGGATTTTATAGGCAAGAATACTGGAGTGGTTGCCATTTCCTACTCTAGGGGATCTTCCCAACCCAGGGATCGAACCCGGGTCTCTTGTGCCTTCTGCATTGGCAGGCTGATTGTTTACCACTAGCGCCACCTAGGAAGGAACTCAGTAAAAGGGAAATGAATGAGTGAAGACTTTATCTGAAGACGGACTAAAATGAACCACTTCCTTCCTACTTCAGTAGGACATGAACTCTCATTCTCCCCAGTTTCAAACAAAAGAAAACTGGGCAGATTCAAATGACAGGCCACCTGAGTCAAAGGATGGCAGGAGGAAGTGGTCAGGTCCAGCTGTACCACTGTGGACAAGTTACTTAAACTCTTGGAGCCTCTGTTTCCTGGTCAGTAAAATGGACATGATAATAACAACCTCTTAGGCAATCAGTGTTCTTGCCTGGAGAATCCCAGGGACAGTGGAACCTGGTGGGCTGCGTAGTCCAGTCTATGGGGTCACATAGAGTCGGACACGACTGAAGCAACTTAGCAGCAGTAGCAGCAGCAGGCAATCAGTAAATATAAATTGAACTGAATAGAATTTTTATTAACAAAAGTTAAGAGAAACTCCTGGTCACAGTTGAGATAAATAAAGGTGGGGGACAGGAAAAATGGCCAATGTGGTGGCTCTGGGGTGGGAGATGACAAAAAAGATAGTAGAAAGATTAGAGGAAGGTAGGGAAGCAGTTTATTTGATACATGGCTTAAAATTTGTGGCCCAGGGACCTTTTGATTCTTTGGTGTGTAGTTGACTCAAGAGGCTGCCCTGAAAAAAAAAAAAAAGAGGCTGCCCTGGTGGTCCAGATACTAAATTGTAAAACTGGGACAGAATCTGAGTCCCAGTGTGGTTAAGAGGCCGCACTTCCAGTGTAGGGGTCATTGGTTCGATCTTTGGCGAGGGAACTAAGACCCTGCATACTGCTAGGTGTGGCCAAAAAAATAAAAAATGAAGTTGGCTCAAGATAGGGGTTTATGTGAGGCCTACGAGTGTTTGTAACTTTGTCATCTGTTATATCCACCTGCTTATTTCTATCTCTATATCTTTGTATTTCTTTTTTAAAATTTATCCACTTACTAATTTTCAGCTGTGTCGGGTCTTTGTTGCTGCATGGCCTTTTCTCTAGTTGCGGCCAGCGGGGGCTACTCTTTAGTAGTGGTACATGGGCTTCTCCCTGCGGTGGCTCCTCTTCTTGCCGAGCATGGACCCTTGGGTGCTCAGATTTCAGTAGTTCCGGCTCCCGGGCTCTAGAGCACAGGCTCAGTAGCTGTGGTGCATGGGCTTTGTTGCTCTTGACACGTGGGATCTTTCCTGATCAGAGATTGAATGTGCGTCTCCTGCCTTAGCAGGCAGATTCTCTACCACTGAGCCACCAGGGAAATCCTGCTGCTCCTGCTGCTAAGTCGCTTCAGTCATGTCCGACTCTGTGCAACTCCATAGATGGCAGCCCGCCAGGCTCCCCCGTCCCTGGGGTTCTCCAGGCAAGAACACTGGAGTGGGTTGCCACTGCCTTCTCCTAGATCTCTGTATTTATGACAGAATGAGTATGTGTGGATGTGCTGCGTGAATACACATGTGTGTTTCATAGAAAAACATCTGAACTGGACTCAGATTCTATCCCAATTCTGCTAAATAAATATTTCTTTGGGTGGAACAGGCTGTTTTTCTCATTTGTAAATGGAGATAATTTTCCTTCCTGATTTTATTCCTTGAGTTTTTTTTTTTTTCATTGAAGTATAGTTGATTTACAAAATTGTGTTAGTTTCAGGTGTACAACAAAGTGATTCAGGTATACATATATATATATACACATATATGGGGCTTCTTCAGTAGCTCAGCTGGTAAAGAATCTGCCTGCAAAGCAGGAGACCTGGGTTTGATCCCTGGGTTGGGAAGATCCCCTGGAGGGGGGCATGGCAACCCACTCCAGTATTCTTGCCTGGAGAATCCCATGGACAGAGGAGCCTGGCAGGCTACAGTCCATGGGGTCACAAAGTGTTGGACACAACTGAGTGACTAAGCACACAATATATACTTATATTTCTTTTTCATTCTTTCCCATTATAGGTTGTTACAACATATTGAATATAGCTCCCCATGCTATATGGTAATTTCTTGTTATTTATTTTTTAAGAATCAAATGAGATGATGGAGGGAAAAGTGGAAAGAGTTACACACACGAGTAATTATTAGGATTTTTATGCCTTTGGCTGAATTCAAAATGCTAACTCCTTGGTCTTTTTCCTGTGATATTCATATTTTTTCTGTTCTTCATCCTTTGCACCTCAGGGTAAATGAATTGATTTGGCCAAGGAGAGTGTGGGTGAGAATAAATAATATGAGAAATAAGAATAACAACAGCAACAGCAATGTCTGCTTCCCAGGTGGCTCAGATGGTAAAGAATCCACCAGCCAATGCAGGAGGCACAGGAGACACGAGTTCAGTCCTGTGATATTTGTCAAGGAGTATGTCAAGGCTGTATATTGTACCTTGCTTATTTAACTTACATGCAGAGTACATCATGCAAAATGCTGGACTGGATGAAGAACAAGCTGGAATCAAGATTGCTGGGAGAAATATCAATAACCTCAGACATGCAGATGACACCACCCTTATGGCAGAAAGTGAAGAGGAACTGAACAGCCTCTTGATGAACGTGAAAGAGGAGAGTGGAAAAGCTGGCTTAAAACTCAACTTTCAAAAAACTAAGATCATGGCATCTGGTCCCATCACTTCATGGCAAAAAGATGGGGAAACAATGGAAACAGTGACAGACTTTATTTTCTTGGGCTCCAAAGCCACAGCAGATGGTGACTGTAGCCATGAAATTACAAGATGTTTGCTCCTTGGAAGAAAAGCTATGACAAACCTAGACAGCATATTAAAAAGCAGACATTACTTTGCCAACAAAGTTCCGTTTCGTCATACCTATGGTTTTCCCAGTAATCATGTATGGGTGTGAGAGTTGGACCATAAAGAAGGCTGAGCACCAAAGAATTGATGCTTTTGAACTGTGGTGTTGGAGAAGACTCTTCAGAGTCCCTTGGACTGCAAGGAGATCAAATTAGTCGATCCTAAAGGAAATCATTCCTGAGTGTTCATTGAAAGGACCAATGTTGAAACTGAAACTCTAGTACTTTGGCCACCTGATGCAAAGAACTGACTCCTTGGAAAAGACTCTGATGCTGGGAAAGATTGAGGGCAGGAGAAGAAGGAGACGACAGAGGATGAGATGGTTGGGTGGCATCACTGACTCAATGGACATGAGTTTGAGCAAGCTCTGGGAGATGATGAAGGACAGAGAAGCCTGTTGTGCTGCAGTCCATGTGGTTGCAAAGAGTCAGACATGACTGAGTGACTGAACAACAACAATCACAATATCCTGGGTTAACTCTGTGCTGGTCTCAGTAGAGACTTGTCATGAGCTATGAGAGGGACAAGAGAAGAAAAGATAAATTGTGGGTCCTTTAGAGCAAACATGGGTTTCCCTGGTGGCTCAGACTCTAAAGAATCTGCCTACAATGCAGGAGACACAGAAGACATGGGTTTGATCCCTGAGTCGGGAAGATTCCCTGGAGAAGAGAACAGCTACCCACTCCAGTATTCTTGCCTGGGAAATCCCATGGACAGAGGAGCCTGGCAGGCTACAGTCCATGGAGTCACAAAGAGTTGGACGCCACTGAGTGACTAACACTTTCATTTTCAGTGGCCTCTACTGAAAAGCAGGAAAGTCAAAAGTGTTAGTTGCTCAGTTGTGTTCGATGGGATTCTCCTGGCACGAATACTGGAGCGGGTTGCCCTTCCCGTCTCCAGGGGATCTTCCCCACTGAGGGACTGAACCTGGGTCTCCTGCATTGCAGGGGGATTCTTCACTGTCTGAGCCACCAGGGAACCCTAGGAAGCTTTCACATAAAACTCCATATTTCCAACGTGTTTAAAGAAGGGAAAGGAGGGAATTTGCTGGCAGTCTAGGGTTAGAACTCTGCTTTCACTGTGGAGGGCACGGGTTTGATCCATGGTCAGGGAACTATGATCCTGCAAGTGTGGCAAAAAAAAAAAAAAA
>SJYA01002395.1:176695-218338 GCA_006410615.1 Neotragus moschatus | reverse complement strand
GCTGGACTGGATGAAGAACAAGCTGGAATCAAGATTGCTGGGAGAAATATCAATAACCTCAGACATGCAGATGACACCACCCTTATGGCAGAAAGTGAAGAGGAACTGAACAGCCTCTTGATGAACGTGAAAGAGGAGAGTGGAAAAGCTGGCTTAAAACTCAACTTTCAAAAAACTAAGATCATGGCATCTGGTCCCATCACTTCATGGCAAAAAGATGGGGAAACAATGGAAACAGTGACAGACTTTATTTTCTTGGGCTCCAAAGCCACAGCAGATGGTGACTGTAGCCATGAAATTACAAGATGTTTGCTCCTTGGAAGAAAAGCTATGACAAACCTAGACAGCATATTAAAAAGCAGACATTACTTTGCCAACAAAGTTCCGTTTCGTCATACCTATGGTTTTCCCAGTAATCATGTATGGGTGTGAGAGTTGGACCATAAAGAAGGCTGAGCACCAAAGAATTGATGCTTTTGAACTGTGGTGTTGGAGAAGACTCTTCAGAGTCCCTTGGACTGCAAGGAGATCAAATTAGTCGATCCTAAAGGAAATCATTCCTGAGTGTTCATTGAAAGGACCAATGTTGAAACTGAAACTCTAGTACTTTGGCCACCTGATGCAAAGAACTGACTCCTTGGAAAAGACTCTGATGCTGGGAAAGATTGAGGGCAGGAGAAGAAGGAGACGACAGAGGATGAGATGGTTGGGTGGCATCACTGACTCAATGGACATGAGTTTGAGCAAGCTCTGGGAGATGATGAAGGACAGAGAAGCCTGTTGTGCTGCAGTCCATGTGGTTGCAAAGAGTCAGACATGACTGAGTGACTGAACAACAACAATCACAATATCCTGGGTTAACTCTGTGCTGGTCTCAGTAGAGACTTGTCATGAGCTATGAGAGGGACAAGAGAAGAAAAGATAAATTGTGGGTCCTTTAGAGCAAACATGGGTTTCCCTGGTGGCTCAGACTCTAAAGAATCTGCCTACAATGCAGGAGACACAGAAGACATGGGTTTGATCCCTGAGTCGGGAAGATTCCCTGGAGAAGAGAACAGCTACCCACTCCAGTATTCTTGCCTGGGAAATCCCATGGACAGAGGAGCCTGGCAGGCTACAGTCCATGGAGTCACAAAGAGTTGGACGCCACTGAGTGACTAACACTTTCATTTTCAGTGGCCTCTACTGAAAAGCAGGAAAGTCAAAAGTGTTAGTTGCTCAGTTGTGTTCGATGGGATTCTCCTGGCACGAATACTGGAGCGGGTTGCCCTTCCCGTCTCCAGGGGATCTTCCCCACTGAGGGACTGAACCTGGGTCTCCTGCATTGCAGGGGGATTCTTCACTGTCTGAGCCACCAGGGAACCCTAGGAAGCTTTCACATAAAACTCCATATTTCCAACGTGTTTAAAGAAGGGAAAGGAGGGAATTTGCTGGCAGTCTAGGGTTAGAACTCTGCTTTCACTGTGGAGGGCACGGGTTTGATCCATGGTCAGGGAACTATGATCCTGCAAGTGTGGCAAAAAAAAAAAAAAAAATAATAATAAATAAAAATTAAAAAAACAAAGGGTGGAAGGGCCAGCTTTTTCCCGCAGTGCCACTGCCATGCACCCCTGGCATGTCTCTGAGCCATCTTCGCCCCTTTGGAAGGGGCCTGCCCTCTGCATTCTCCTCACTGCTGTTGGAGCCACAACCCGAGATCAGCCAAAGATACAGAAGAATCAGACAGTCCTCTTTCAGTAGTGGGGTGGTGGGGCCCTTGGCAGCCTGGTGTCCTCCTGGGAACCTCTGTCTTCCTCAGGCCCGCTGCTTGTCACCCCTGTGGAGCTGTGGATTACTAATAGCGGCTGCTACTTGTGGACCGTCTCCCCCATCCTCCAGCATCAGCTCACATGACTGTCTCAATAGCTCTGGGTTACACTGTCCACTTACAGACTAAAAGACAGAGGGATCAAAATACTCTGTGCCTCACCCAACACCACGCCCTTAGGAAGTGCCGAGGCCCGACCTGAGAACTTCCCTTGACCGTCTTCTATGTGTCAGTCCGCAGAGGTGACTGGGGCAGGGGACCCCCCCCAACCTGGTCCAGGTTTGAAAGAAGGGAGATGGGAGGAGAACTAAGGGAATCAGAGACAGGAAAGCCCGAATGAGAGTCAGTGAAAGAAGGGAAGAGCTTTCCAATTGTTTGGTTCAATGCTCTTGTGTTCTCCATGGAGGAAATGGGGGAGGTGGTGGCTTCAATGACCACCCAGTAGGTTTGGAGTAGAGGACCCGGTCATCATAGACATAGTAGGGGCCTGAGTCTGGAATCTACTACCTCCACTCTGACTTTGCCATTTAATAGCCCCCTCCCTGATAACTCAGTTGGTAAAGAATCCACCTGCAATGCAGGAGACCCTAGTTCGATTCCTGGGTTGGGAAAATTCACTGGAGAAGGGATAGGCTACCCACTCCAGTATTCTTGGGCTTCCTTTCTGGCTCAACTGGTAAAGAATCCACCTGCAGTGTGGGAGACCTAGGTTCGATCCCTGGGTTGGGAAGATCCCCTGGAGAAGGGAAAGGCTACCCACTCCAGTATTCTGGCCTGGAGAATTCCATGGGCTGTATAGCCCATAGCGTTGCAAAGAGTTGGAGACAACTGAGCGTCTTTCACTTTCCCTCTGCAGCATCTTTAGCTTGCTCAGCTAGAAGGAGGGGAATGTCTATCTGTTTGTCCATCCATACATGCCTGGGCCTTTGTTCTTTGACCCCCCTCCTCCAGAGCCTGTGGGTGATCTTTCCACATGACACGTTCCCTCTTTGGACTTTGAGAAGTAAAAACCCAGCTGCCACTGCTGTGCACCCATACTTGAGCCTGGAGGAATGTTAAAATTCAACTGGAGAGGTGCCTAGTGCGACAGAAGCCTAGATTAAAAAAAAAAAAAAAAAGGATTTCAGACAAGAAGAAAAAGAAGCAAGACTTAAAATGTCCTGTGAAATGGAGAGCGTTGGGCCCCCCGGCACAGACGTCCGCGGGAGATGACTCCTTTAGAAAGCGGTGAGTTTTGTGTGAGCACAGATGCATTTTGTTTTCCTAGGAGGAATCGATGATTAAATTATCAGAAACCAAGCTCAAAACCAGGCTGCCTGCATCTTCCCCCAGCCGTCCCCAGTGTCTCCTGCTTATGAGGTGCCAGCTTTATCTCGGAAGCTTTAGTTTAAATGCCCAACATATCTTATTAATGAAAGTAATAAGCTGTTGTTTATATATGTCATAATGGGGAATATGACTATTTAATATAAATCTGACATTTAAATTCTGCTTAGTTCTGAGATGTGGATGATATCAAGGCATAACTCTTTACCCTGGAGTAAAAACTCCCTGGGTCTGCATTTTCCAGCATTGAAGTTTTCAAAGTAATCAGGTTCTTTTTTTTTTTTTTTTCCTTTCCAGAGGAACCAAATTGTGAAGACATCTGTTCTGTTATTAATTTCACATAAATCTTAAGCTCCTCAAGGCCAGAAATGAGGCTTCATTCACGTCGAATTAATGAAACATGATTGTAAGTCCCTTGCATGGAAATGCTGTCGCACAGTTTTGAGCTGCTTAGTGCTCTGAGTAATCTCAGAAACTGCCAGGGGACAGCCACGTGAAACCCGCCCTCCCCTCCCGCCGCCACCCGAAAACAATGTATGAAAATATCACAACACTAACTATATCCCGGAAGATTAATAGCAGATGAAAATTTCTGGGAAATGAATCAGCCTTTCTCGGTAAAGGATACAAATATCCTGGGCAAAAGCAGATTGCACTGTGTAAGAGCTCTTTGGATACAGTTTAATAACTGTGCCCAGGGAGGCCCTAGGTATGCCTGAAAGGAGGGGGAGTGTCCTGGGATGCCTTGCAGGGAGGTCTTTGGGGAGCATGTTAGAGACATGGTTCAAATCTAGGTGGCATAGGCTTGAGACGGGGAACCTGGACTGGCCGGGGCATGGTAGATGTGTGGGTATGAGACTGCGTGCGTTTATGTGTGTGTATATATGCGTGTGTATGAGTGGATGAACCATGTGTGTGTGTGTGGATGCAATGAAGTTTGTGCAAGTGTGTATGAAAATGTGTGCACTGTTTGTTTTCATGAATGAGCATGTATGAGCATCTATGTGTATGAATGTGGGTGAGTTTGGGTGTCAGAGTGTGTATGATTTTGTGTGTGCATGGGTCCACGCATTTGGTGTAAGGGTGACGATATGCGTATACAGAACATGTCTGTATGAGTTGGCGTTTGTGTTGTATGCATGAGTGTAAATGGTGCACGTGAGTGTCTGGAGAGAGCATGTGTGTGTGTAGGTATGTGAGTTTGTACAAGTGTGTACATAGGAAACCTCTCTGAGTGGACCTGAATCCATTGGTAGGAGACCCATCTCAGTAGCTCTGACCATCTTGCACCCTCCTGAGTTCTTCTTGAAAGGAACTTGCTTCGGGGTTTTGCATGTGGGGGGCATGATTTTTTGTGAAATAACTGAGATTTGCCAGCAGAAAGATTGTCTGGAGGGAGACAAGGAAGGGGGAGCCTGAGATTTCTTAATCAAACTTCTTCCAAGAGTTATTTTTGGTCTTCCGCTGAGCTGGGACCCAAAAAAAGAATCTGCATATGATATTTACATCTCAAATCTTCAGAGCCTCATTAGCTTTGATATTTATTTATTTATTTATTTGCAAAAAAGGAATTTAAATCAAACAGAGAGGCTCCAAAGCAAAAACCTTTGAATGCAGGGCAAAATTAATTAAAACAGGCAGCCGATGGGTAGAGTGGAATACAATAGAACTGGGAGAAAAGGCAATGAAAACTAATTAGACTCAGATGGGAAAAAGTCCTTCCTTATTTTAGTGGTCATCTACTGGTAATGAACTGATATTGGAAGTAAAGATCAGAATTTGAAACCTCTTTTTTCTAGAAGTTTCCTTCTTCATTTCCCTAAGGCTCTGATCTTCCAAACTAAGCCAGTCAAATGACTGGAGGTCATGTTTATTATGTTTTGGAGCCAACAATCTAGTCTGTATCAGCAGTCGTCCCCCAAATAGCAAGTAGGTGGAATAAAGAGACAACCGAATGCAAGGGATGTGGAACTCCCAAGAGTTAGCATTAAACCAAGTAGTGGAACCAATTTGTGTATATGAGCAGATACAGTCCCAGCTACATTTTTGCCTCTGGATAGTTTGAGGCTTTGTTTCACCATCCAAGCTTTGTAGATCTGTGAAAAACATTTCCATCCACCCAGTGGAAAAACCCTTGACCAACAATATAAGAAAGATTTTTAGCTTTGTTTAGCATAAGACTGAATCAAGTGGTCCCGCTTTCTTGTCGGGAGTTCTTTTGAATGAAATGATCAGTTAGTCTGTATGCGTTTTGTCCTTCTGTATTATGCAACAGCACAAGCATACAACTGTCACGGGGGACAATTCCATGCACAGCCAGCCTGTCACAAAGTTTTAAAGTAGGCCACATGTGTCTTTGGCAAGTCCTAGGTCCCCTTTCAGCTTCGTTTAGAATCTCCTTTCTACCACACCCCTCCCTCCTCAAACCCAGTGCTTAAGTCTCTCTGGATGACCCTGGGTCATTTCCCATTAAAGAGAGTGGGCTTTGAAAGGAACACCATGATAAGTCATAGTTCAATTTTAAAAAATGGTGAAAATGCTAATGGGGAAATTTTAGGCTTTGTGGCAGTTGGATGAAAGGGATATTTTTGAACAAAAAAATCTTTCCAATGATTCCTCAAAACAGTTCTCCTCCAATGCATAGAGATGGCCTTGTTCAGATAAGTCAGTAAATAAAACCAGATCTCAGTTTTCCTCTGTGTAAAGTGGAAGGAATTGAATTGGAACTTAAAGAGTGATCTTTAAGATTTCTTAAAGCCAGTATAATTAGTGACTTTAGCACAAACACAAATATGTGTGTGTGTGTATATATATATATATACACATATGAAAATAAATACATATATTACATACATATAAATATATACTCACAGAGAGAATAACTTTGCTGTGTATAAAGAAAATCACTCACCCATGGGCTGAGGTCCTATTTCCCACAGTTCTTCTATATTATTTCATTTAATCCTTGCAGCAACATTTTGAGCTGGGTATCCCATGGACAGAGGAGCCTGGTGGGCTACAGTGTGAGGGTTTGCAAAGAGTCGGACACCACTGAGTGACTGAGAACACACAGGGCACATTCCTCACAGGAGTAACAACAGTCTATTTAACTATCAGTACACTACAATATACTGTTCACGGGGTTCTCAAGGCAAGAACACTGAAGTGGTTTGCTATTCCCTTCTCCAGTGCCCCATGTCTTGTCAGAACTCTTCACCATGACTTGTCCCTCTTGGGTGGCCCTATACAGCACGGTTCATAGTTTCACTGAGTTAGCTAGGCTGAGATCCAAGTGACCAGTTTGGTCAGTTTTCTGTAACTGTGGTTTCCATTCTGTCTGCAGGAAGTCAGTGCTGAATATTCACTGGAAGGACTGATGCTGAAACTGAAGCTCCAATACTTTGGCCACCTGATGTGAAGAGCTGACTCATTAGCAAAGACCCTGATGCTGGGAAAGATTGAAGGCAGGAGGAGAAGGGGACGCCAGAGGATGAGATGGTTGGCTGGCATCACTGACTCAATGGACATGAGTTTGAGCAAGCTCAGGGAGTTGGTGATGGACAGGGAGGCCTGTTGTGCTGCAGTCCATGGAGCTGCAAAGAGTCAGACATGACTGAGTGACTGAACTGAACTGACTGACACTACAATATGGGCCAATCAGAAAGGACAGCAAGCGAAGCCCTTGTCTGTGCCAGCTGCTCCTTGCAAGATGATAAAAGGTGAGGGTCTGGGGGAGGCACAGGAAGCCAGGATGGCTGGGAAGATGGAAGGGGACTTATGTTAGTTGCTCAGTCGAGTCCAGCTATTCGAGACCCCATGGACCATAGCCCACTGTGCTCCTCTGTCCATGGAATTCTCCAGACAAGAATAATGAAGTGGGAAGCCATTCCCAGGAAAGAATCACCTTCAGTGCAGGAGGCCCAGGTGTGATCTCTGGGTCGGGAAGATCCCTTGGAGAAGGGAATGGCTACTCACTCCAGTACTCTTGCCTGGAGAATGCCCAAGGACAGAGGAGCCTGGAAGACTGCAGTTCATGGGGTCACAAAGAGTTGGACATGCCTGAATGACTAAGCACACACATACCACCAGGGAAGCCCTATTTATCACCTGGCTTGGGGAGCGTTTCGTTTTTAAATGACCAGGACAAGCTGGACCACACACCTTATCTGGATATGGTTGAACATCACCCATGATATTTAATCTCCAAATTCTGCTGAGGACAGTGAAGCTGTGGGAGGTCAAGTAACCTTCTCAAGGACAACCCACTAGGCAGTGATGGGCCTGAACTGGAAGCCAGTTTAAGTCTTTAAGACCCCAAAGTTCCACATCCTTAACCACCGTGCTGACTGCAGAGATGTCTGTAAGCTGAATTCAGTTAAGTCCCAGGCTGGCCCAAAGTTTCTTTCCCAAGATCCCAAGGAGACATTGCAGGATCCAGTTTGAGTTAAGGTAGAGCTGCCAGACATAGCAAATAAAAAATACAGGATGCTCAGTTAAATTTGAATTTCAGGTAAACAACCATAATATTTTTGCATATTTTAGCATATTGCACAGCACAGAGTTATAATAAAAGATTATTCATTGTTGATCTGAAATTCAAATTTAACTGGACATCCTGTATTTTATCTGGCAAATCTAAGTGGTGGGTGAGGGGATGGACACAGGAGTGCCAAGATATTTCAATTCAGAAAGATTTTCCTTTCTAGGCTCTCCCTTCTCGGAGCCTGCTAGGTCTCAGGGCAGTAGGAATCCTTCTAACCTCATCCCTTGTACCTTCTTGATTCTGAAGTCAAAACGCTAGGCCAGAGGGTCATCTAAGCTATAACTCTGCCTCTTCTGGTCCTCTCTCCACACAAAAAGGCAGAACCCACGGCACAGTGGCTTGGCTTTAAAGCCCGGGAACATGGTCCACCAGGCGTGTCCTCCTTTCTGAAGCACATGGAAACTATTCCCTTCCAGAAGGTCTTCATGGTTAGTCTGCTGCGAGTCTCGGTGTTCCAGCTGCAGTTATAATCTCTGTAGCACCCACCACACTCCCCCGCCCCGCCCCGCCCCAGCTCAGATGGTATTTATTAGAATACACTGCTTTTGAAAAGAAAACTGCGTCTTAATTAAAGGTGGGCGATCCAAAGCCTGTTTGCAGATGAGAAAAATTAAACGACTACTATGAACAGGGCTGTGAGTCTCCCGTTGGTTAAAACCCCATGCACACGACGAGGCTCTCCCGTTTCAGGCCATCCCCTCATCTTCATCGGATGCTGTGTGTATGACATAGAAACGAACCACAAGGCCAAAGAGAGCAGCCTTCAGAGCAAAACTGGGCTTGTCTTCTATTCTAATCATTCCCCCTCATCGGCTGCAGCCCAAACACCGTGCCTGGGGTGGGGGTGGGGATACTGAAGCCTGTTTGTGCTGGGTCTTCCCTGCTGCGTGGGCTTTCTCTAGTTGCAGGGAGCAGGGCTACACTCTAGTTGTGGTGCACGGGCATCTCACGGTGGTGTCAGCTCAGGCTCCAAGGGTGTGTGGGTTTCAGTCGTTACAGCATGTGGGCTCAGTAGCTGTAATTCAGGAGCTCAGTTGCGCTGCAGCATGTGGAATCTTCCCAGACCAGGGATCAAACCTGTGTCTCCTACACTGGCAGGCAGATTCTTTACCACTGAGCCACCTGGGAAGCCCAGGGAAGGTTGTTTGATGTCCAGAAATTGGCCCCACTGTGCACCCCAGTGGATTGGAAACTGACCCACTGGTGTGGATGGTGGTTTCTGAGATTAGGTGAAGGCTGGAAGAATCTGGCCTTTGTCTCACTTCTGAACCAAGATGGACTTAAGCTGGTGGAGAATAAAAACATCCCTTCTCTGGGGGGCTTCTTAACTTGAATTCCATGGAGCAGAAGCTGCCTGCAGGATTCCTGGGGGAGAATTCAGGGAGCCTGTGAACTTAGATGGGAAAAATGTATATATCCATGCACTTCTCCAGGGGATCTTCCCAACCCAGGGGTCGAACCCAGGACTCCTGCATTGCAGGCAGATTCTTTACCATCTGAGCCACTAGGGAAGCCTGTACACACACACTCTCACACACACACACTCACATTAATTTTTTTCTAGCTTCCAATTGAAAGGTAGCACTTCCTCCAATTCTGAATGTAGGTAACAAACCATGACTGTATTGGCACTGCATGTGGCTTTTGTCATCAACAGAAATCACAGATATTTAATATCATATTACAGTTGCTCCAGGATATCTTAAAATGGACTCATTACTATCTTGAAATGATAATAACTGTTAGATCCACTTCTATATCTTGTTATTTAAAGGTTAATAGAAGCACATGAAGTTTTATATCTTTAAACTTGCTTGAATAGCTGTCCTTTAATATGATATTTTCTTTGTAATCCTATTTTAAAATTTTATGCCTTTAAACACATTACTTGTAGGGAACCTTGAAGACTTCGCATTAAGTGAAATAAGCCAGTCACAAAAGGACAAACGCTGTATGATCCTACCTATCTAAGAAACTCAGAGGAGTTGGCTTCATAGAGACAGAAAGTAGAATGCTGGTTGCCAGGTGCTGGCGGGAAGGGGAACGGAGCGTTAGTGTTTGATGGGTAAGAGTTTCAGTTTGGGCAGATGAAAAAAAGGTCTGGGGATGCTGGTGGAGATGGTATAGCACAATAGTACGAATGTACTTAATGTGACTGAACTGCACACTTAACCCTGGACAGAGAGACTAATGCTAAAACATACATTAGCATATGTAAAACAGCCAGCCAGTGGGAATTTGTTGCGTGATGCAGGGAGCTCAAACCCCGTGCTCTGTGACAACCTAGAGGGGTGAGATGGGGTGGGAAGTGGGAGGGAGGTACAAAAGGGAGGGCATGAATGTATACCTATGGCTGATTCATATTGATGTATGGCAGAAACCAATACAATATGGGTAAGCAATTATCCTTCAATTAAAAATAAATAAATTATAAAAAAACTGGATAGAATGGTAAATTTTATGTGATGTAATTTATCACAATTTTTAAAAAGCCATGGAAACAATACAGATATTTTCAAATCACATACAAAAAAAAAAAAAAGGAGACACTGTTCTGCAAAGGGGTTCATGGTACTCACTAGGCTAAGCCACCTTGATTTGAGAGGAACTGCCTTTTCTCATATCCGTGTATCTTCCCTAGTCTGCTTTACTTGGAGGAAATGTCCTCCCTCTTCAGGGCTCAACTCAAAGGCAGCTGGCCTTGTGGCTGCTGTACCGTCCCCAGGGCTCACCTGGGGATAAATTCTTCCTGTCCCTCTAAACATCCTTCTAGCATCCCAAGTGGACCCTGCTGCCTACCAAGAGCCTGAGGCTTTGCTTTCTGCTTCAGTTAGGGTTTTTTGGCAAGTGTCAGAGAAGCGTTCAAGCCGTGTTAGTACCAAACTGAGACTTCCTCCTTGGTGCAATGAGGAAACTTGCTTTCTGTGTCAATAACACTTAATGCTTTGTCCACATACATCTTCAGGTAACTCCCCACATTTTGTGAGACATTTACATCATCTTAGTGAATCTACAGATCCTCGGAGGTTTGTACTATCAGGAACAGCATTTTACAGATGGGGAACCAAGACTCAGAAAGGTGAACTGGTTTAACCCCAGAGGAGTTTTTTGTTTGTTTGTTTACATTGATCATCTTTCTGTAGTGGTGTTCCCTAGGAGAAGCCCAGGGTTCATTAGAGGACGTTCACTTCTCGTCAGACGATCTGACTTTGAAACGGACAGAGAAAAGTGACGGAAGAAAGAAGGAAGGGTTGCCAGATCCTCAGAGTGGGAAGGATAACCTAGTTTGTCTTCCCTGTTTTGGATGAGGACACATGGGGCAGGCATATGGAAGAGCTGGGCCCATGCTGCCTGAGCCCTAGAGAGCCCTGGCACCAGCTCAAGTGCTCGTCCAGCTTCCATCCTCACCCGTGTTCCATGAACTGTGGTTACTTCTTCAGTCTGAGGCCTGGTGATGGAGGGCATGGGAGAGAGGATCTGGATCTGGACCACGTCCTGATTCTCAGAATCCATGTCACCTCTTGGACTGATGCCTAAACCACAGTCACAGTCACTGTGTGAACCCACTGATGTAGATTTTCTCAGTGATTCCAAACTTGCATCCCTTTATGGTGGTGGTGGTTTAGCTGTTAAGTCGTGTCTGACTCTTGCGACCCCATGGACTGCAGCCCGCCAGGCTCCTCTGTCCATGGGATTTTTCAGGCAAGAATCCTGGAGTGAGTTGCCATTTCCTTCTCCAGGGGATCTTTCTAACCTACAGATAGAACCCACGTCTCATGAATTGCAGACTGTCTACTACATTGCAGGTGGATTCTTTAGTGCTGAGCCTCTGGGGAAGCTTGGCTCCCTTTAAAACTTTGGCCATATTTGGATGTCATTGAATCTTATCTACCTAGTGCTTTTCCCCTCTCTTTAATGGGCCAGTTTTTATTAAAACTTAAATCCATTTACTTACAAAGCGAAATTTATACCACCAGTGTAAATAGAAAACCAATAACCATATGAATTATTCTGATCAAAAAAATTTCTTAAATTCTACTCCAGTATTGCTGCCTAGAATAGACTCAGTGCCTGAAGTCTTCCCTATCTTTTTTAAAGCACAAAGGAAACACATGTCAGGTGTTAAAGGCACACTCACATCAAACGGAGACTTTCTTGATATTATTAGGAGGGTTGAGAGGGAGTTTGTAAGAACATAATGTACTAATTGTGCAAATCAGTGCTATTCGCTCTTATCTGAGCACCACGTGAAATCATTTTGGGTATCATCTGTGGGCTCTGTACATCTCCAAACACTCAGTTCCTCCTCGAGGCAGCCCTGAGCTACTAGTTAGTACTAGCGGTAGTTAGTCAGCCAGTATGAGTTAGTTCTACTAGTGGTTAACACCAGTATGAGTTAGTACTACTAGTACTTATTACTAGAACTAGTTAGTACGGCCCCATTTGATGGAGACTGGCTGATTGGCTAACCTGAGGTGGCACAACCAGCAGGGGCACCTTTGCTCTCTTTGACTCTTCAGGTGGGGCGCCTCTCCCCCCGGCTGCCTGACCACGGTGGCATTTTGTTCCAAGGCTACATCCCCCCAGGCAAAGAGCATTTGCAGCGTTCTGTGGCTCCTCAGGAGCTGCTGAGGCCAGGTGTCCATCCAGGCACAGCCTTCACTGTATGGGGCCGTGTGGAGAGACAGCGTGCTGGCTGGCAGGCTACATACTCAGGCCAGCAATGTGCATGGGCCCCCTTAGACTTCGCGCATGCGGGTGACATGGATGCTGGGAAGGAGGAGAGGACAGAGGGGAGGGGGATGAAGGCAAGGCACAGAGAGGAGTAGAGGTGCTTCAGGGCCTCCATCTGGAAGGCCGGCTGAGGAAACCTGCCTCAGGTCTGCTCTCTGTGGCTGTGAGTCTGTTTCCTAGCTGAGTTCCTTTGCGTCATGTTTTAGATGCCAAGCAAACGGGATATCATATGGTGTTTGCCTTTCTCTGCCTGACTTACTTCACTTAGTATGATCATTTCTAGGTCCATTTGTGTTGCTGCAAATGGCGTCATTTCATTCTTTTTTAACGGCTGAGTAGTATTCCATTGGATATATGTACCACGTCTTCTTTATCTGTAATGGAAAAGAGAATAGAAAAGAATATATATGTAAAACTGAATCACTTTGCTGTACAGCACAAATTATCATAGCAATGCAAATCAACTACACTTCAATAAAATACATTAAAAAACCCCTATTTCATAGGAAGGGTGATTGTGGGGAGGATTTGAGCACATAGTAGGTGCTTCATTCTCCCTCTTCCCTCCCCTCCTCTCCTCTCTGCTCTCCTCTCTCTCTCTCTCTCTCTCTCTCTCTCTCTCTCTCTCTCGTGTGTGTGTGTGTGTGTATGTGTGTGTGTACTTAGTTGCTCAGTCACGTCCGACTCTTTGCAGCTCCATGGACTGTAGCCCTCCAGGCTCCTCTGTCCATGGGATTCTCCAGACAAGATTACTGGAGTGGGTTGCCATGCCCTCCTCCAGGGGATCTTCCCAACCCAGGGATCAAACCCAGGTCTCCCGCATTGCAGGCAGATTCTTTACTGTCTGAGCCACCAGGGAAAGCTGAGAATACTGGAGTAGGTAGTCTGTCCTTTCTCCAGGGGAATTTTCCCAACCCAGGAATCAACCCGGGGTCTCCTGCACTGCAGGCAAATTCTTTACCAGCTGAGCTACCAGGGAAGCCCCAATCTCTTATGGGTACACACAAACATGCACGGATATTGTTTTAAGTGAAAATAGTTTGGAGCCAAGGTCTGCACTGATAAGAATAAATGTGACATGTGGGACAAGAAAGACACTGGCACATAGAGCCCCTTGAATTTCAGGACAGTCTTATCAGAAGGTGGAATAAGAGGTGCCAAAGAGGTACCCTCCAAAGTAGACCAAGAAGTCCCTCACGGCCAACAGCCTGTAATGTCACAACAGGAACCTCATGCTTTTGAGTTTGGCTCCAGCCTCTCTTCTGTGGGTTCCCTAGAGAAATGCAAAAGCCGACACATAAAGCAGAAATGGATATGTCAGATGTCTTCTTTCAAAAGAGACCCTGGGAAAGAGGGGGCTATTAATGGAAGGAAAGAGCAAAGGACAGGATCCACCCAAAGGGGATCTCTCACTCTGCACTGCGGGGGTCCTGGGGCTTTGCACAAGCCGAGGAGGGGTGGGGCTGTGGAAGCCTACGGATTGCAAGAGGGCAGAGGGAACCATTTTCAGCATGCAGGGTGCATGCTTGCCTGTCAGTTTCCTCCTCCGATTTCTTATCTCCTGCGGGCGGAAAGGCGAGGCTGATATGACGGAGCGATTACACCCAGACCAGGCCTGCTTCTCATCGCTGGCAAACCACTTCCTCAGGCTCCCTTGAGCTCCGGACATCTGGCAGCTTGGTGGGCTTTTTCTCAGGACTGGGGAAAACACAAACACAGCCGCGCGAGTGTGCACGCTGTGTAAATACAGCCGAGGTGTGCCAAGAAGGAGTAGCGAGGGCACCTGGGATCAGATGTTCTCAGTCGCTCTGTGTGCCTTAGTAAGTTTGTCTCCTCCACCGGGGCCTCTGTTTCCTGAGCTGTGAACTTGCGGAGGGGAGAGGAGGCGAGTCGATGTCTCAGAACTCTTCTTGTGCTTAAAATTAAAACAAAAAATGATATGGACGCTGCTCTCAAATAAAAATACAGATGCACAGGAAGGCACAGAGAAATACCGGTGACTTTTGTCACTGGTACTGAAACCCCATTGCTCTAGGGCCAAATACATACCTAGACAATAAGAAAAATCCAACTCCACCACAGCATCTCAATTATCAGCCAAAGAGAGAGTCATGCCGACTTAAGGGCCGTATCTTCCTGATCCAGGGATTAAACCCTGGGTCTCCTGCACTGCAGGCAGATTCTTTACCCGTTGAGCCACAAGGGAAGCCCCAATCTATCTATTATCTATTTATCTATTTATTTTGGCCTCATGGCGTATGAGGTCTTAGTTCCTGGACTAGGGATTCAACCTGCGTTGCAAGCTCAGAGCCTTAACACCAGGCTGCCAGGGAAGTCCCAAGGGTTGTATTTCTTTCTTTCTTTTTTTGCTTAGAAATAATGAGCTTAACATGAACCCAGACATCAGAGTTCAGGTACAGGAGGCCTTCTTTCTTTTGCACTATATGGTATTTTTAAAAAATGGAGCAAACTTTTTTTTTTTTAGCAAACATTTTAATAATAATATTTCCCATGAAAATCCCAATAACTGACCTCTCTAGAAAAGTCAACAGATCTGGGACCATCAGCTGGAATTAGGCCTGCCTGTCAAGGCCATCTTGATCTCTGCTAGGTGATACTATTTTCTCTTGTCACCTGCTCGGCCACGATGTTGGAGTTAGTGACTTTGTTTTCCGAGGGTCTGAATCCTCGAGGTAGAAAGGGAGACACTCCTGTTGGAAGTGTTTTCTTCTACCCTGGTGACTGATAAGGAAGGGCACGGCCCAGAGTATGCTCTGCTCTAACCTGTTGGCTTTCCTGCCTCAGCCCAGAACAGGCCTAGTGCAGTCCCTTCCCCTTCGCTGGCGGTGAACAATGCCTGGAGACACATGGGGACACATGGCTGTCCAAGCCCTTAGGGAGCCTGATGGCCCCGCCCCTCAGAAGCAAATATCCGCCTGCCTGAGCAGGGCTGGGGTCCGTGTGCATCCCAGAAACGTCCTAACCTCCAATTTGATCTGGGTTTCCTGCTCAATCTTGCAGTACCTACTGCCAGCTTGTGGCTTTCATGTCTTCTGCCCCAGGCCTTTTTCCAATGTGTGAAATGCTTTCTCTTTTTTTCCGCAAGTAGGTCTTCATGCTTGTGCTGAAAGGTTTCGGAGAATTGAGGCTTTAGCAAAAAAAAAAAAAAAAAAAAAAAAGTGACTTGTTTTGCAAAAATGAATTTTCCCTCCTTGCTTTTCAAGATCCCTCCTGCCTCACCTGTCTTAACTCCCCAGCTCTGTCCCTGGCTCGCTGTGCCCCAGTGGGGGCTGAAGGGGAATGGTGGGGGTTGATAGCCAGACCAGAGAAGGCGTCCAGAGGAGGGACTCCTTGGCCATGGCTGTGAGTCTTCTGCTAAATCAGCAGGAGAGTCACTAAAGAGAAGAGCCTGCCTCAGAGTTCCCAGGTAGGAAAGCACCAGGCACATTCTGAGGAATGTTTGGTGGGTAGGAACGGAAGGCACCTTGGGCATCTGTTTTAGGGGATTTTGGACTGAGAGATGGTGAGAGAGGAGAGGAAGCAAGGCTCTGAGTGCCAAGGGCTGTGGGTGCCATGCTATACTTTATCCTGAGGCCACTTGAACCGATGAAGGTTTAAAGCTACAGAGCGATGCAATCAGATCTGAGTTTTGGAAATGTCAACGGACTGACTGGAAGAGAGACAAGAAAAGCAGAAAGAAAACAGCAAGTGCCCACACAGGAGACAGTGGTTGAACGAGATGATGGTGGTGGCCTGATGGCGGGCGGTAGGTGAGGACATGCGCTTGATTGGAGGGACAGGTCTCTGGATCACGCATGGAGGAGAAGGAAGACGGACAAAATGGAGGTGATCCCAATGTGTATTACCTGAGTTCCTGGACATCATGACTCCGATAAGGGGAGCAGCTCAATGGAAAACCCAGTGAGTCTGGTTTGACACTTAAATAAGTAATTTGTATATAAAATGAAAGATGCAGTTTTGGATTTGTGGTACCAATCTGCACATTCTCCAAATTATTTATGGGTGTGCATGTGTGATTTTTGAACTCATGAAACATTCATGCTGTGTTGGCGTACACAGTACTTTGGTATCAAGAAAAAGTCCTTTCCTTTCTGCCCTTGCTGCCAGGAGCATCACTTTAGCCTTCCAAGCCTGGCTGAAATGTCATCTCTTCCAGGCAGAACTCCTCCCAGGTTCTGATTTCATAGCCACCCTCATCCTGTGGACCTAGGGTTCACTGTCCCTGTCTCTCTCTCAGTGATAAGCATATTGATTTAATCTTTAAATCTGCCATCTGGTACAGTGTTAGATATATGGAAATTGTCACTAAAAGTTGAAGAAGGAATCCGTGATATTTTTATATCCTTCTTACAGCTTTAGATTCAAGGCACAAAGAAATGCAGCCACTGGTCCCAGACCTGATAGAGCTCTTAGGCCAGATCCGCAGGGACTTTCCTTCAGCTTTGACCTTTCCCTCCTGACTTCACATTCATGCCTTACACCCAAATACATATCTGCCTCGTGCAGAGATTTGGAAGTTAGAGCCCATGTGGAAATCGGGAATTTTCACACGAGGTTTGGATTTTTTGTTTCTTTGGATAAGTTAGAAGAGCTGGAGACGTTGAGCATGACCCTTTTCTGATTTTCCACACTCCAACCATTCCCCAAGCTTCCCTGAACGCTAGAGAGGGAGGAAGTTGCTGTGTAGTCTAGTGCATGTATTGTTGTTATTGTTTTCTTGCACAGGGGAACATTATTATACGGTCATGGCTTTAACAGATGGGGATGTAAAATGAAACTGGAGTGGGCCTTGTGTTTGGAGAGGATGATTGAGGACATATTTTTTGGTGGAAGTAATGGCTGTTCCTATGTGCTATATTTAATATGCAAATGATCCCATTCCCCTCACTTTCACCATAGCTCCTATGCCCAAGGACCCAGGCATCAAGGTCCCTCTCACGGAGGCAGTTGGACACAGCGGTTAAGGGTATGGCTTTCTGGGTGACCTTGGGCAACTTCCTTGGAAATCTGCCTCTGTTTTCTCATCTGCAAAATGGAGTGATGATAATAAATCATACTTCCTGGAGGTGGTTGTGAGGATTGAATAAAGCAAAAAGTGTAAAGAGCTCAGAAGAGGGGACTTTCCTGGTGGCCCAGTGGTTGGGACTTTGCCTTCTAATGCAGGGGTTGCAGGTTCGATCCCTGGTTGGGGAGCTAAGACCCCACATGCTTCCTGACCGAAAAATAAAAGAAGCAATATTGTATCAAAGTCAATAAAGGCTTTTAAAAAATTGTCCACATCAAAAAAACCTTTAAAGAAAGCTCAGAAGAGCCCTTGACCCCTAGCAACTATACACAGGAAAGAAGAGATTTTTGTGACTGGTGCATGGCAGTATATTGGCATTCACTTACTAGCTCATTGATTTGGTAAACATCTATTGATAGATGATCTTGAAAACTGCCGGACTATAAATGTTAAAGGTCTCTTGGTCTAGGTCTATAATGCAGTGGTTCTGTCTTGATGTAATGGACTCATCTGGAGAACTCTGGAGTAGTGCTAATTCTGGGAGTCCCCACCCAAGACTGAACAGCAGATGCCCAGGAGCAGAATCCATGGCCCCCAAAGTGATGATGAGCCATGCCAAGTTGTGGTCTGGATGGGGCGCTGTCCTTAAGTGCTTCCTTGAGTTTTGCACCCTGGTGCCTCATTTGCTTCAATTGATCCCCGCCCTGGCTCAGACCTCTAGAACAGAAACTCCACGAGGGCAAGGTTTTTGTTTATTTTTTTGGTCTATTTTTTCCCTTGTTCTATCCCCAGTAACTGGAAAAGCAGTGAATACATAGTATGCCTTCAGTAAAAATTTATCAAAAGAACAGAAGAATGAATGACTCAGCAGCCTAAAGTGGAGGCCACGGCTGCCCCTTTGCTGGAGATAGCAGCTTTTGCTCTCTACAAGCCAGAGGGGGGCAGCTCAGATGGTCAGTGTTTTAGAGGGAACCTTGGAGGTCTGTCAGGATGCTTCTTCCCAAGTCAGAGGCATTTGGTTTCATCATCAAGGTGTTTGCCTTTCCTGCATCCCTCTTGAACTCTTATTTATTTACGTCAATTCATGTTTACTCATCTATATTTTTCCGACAAAGAAACCTTAAAAAATTAGTTCTGTAAAGGAAAAATTACTTATACTTGCCATAAATAGGTAACTGTAAACATAATGAAAAAAGAAAGAAATCATGTTATTAACTTTAGCTGGAAACTATTGCCTGTGGAGGCATGGGAACCTGAATCCTCTTCTTATTATGATAGCAGGAGGTCTAAGAACATAAGAGAGGTGTTAAAGACATACTAGTTTTGGACTGGAGACTTTCAATTGGAGGGAATCAGAAAGCTTGAAAGACAGCTCGAAAGTGATACGTTTCCCCCTCTGTGCATCAGCGTGATTTAATGCCATATTCATATTTATCCCCTGGTCCCATCCATATGGTACCCAAGCATCTTTGTATCCATCCCACTAGGGAAATCCTCAGCTAGTCCTCCCTTTGCATTTTACAAGACTTAAGCTCAAAGAGGAGAAGGGTTCACCCAATGTCTCATTCATTTTTCATCCGTGAGTCATTTGACTTCCGTCTGTGGATCACCTCTAATATACCTGGCGCCATGACCCAGGCAGACCAAGTCTCAGTCACCACGGAGCTACCATCCCAGGGGGAGAGGAGACTGTATCCCAGGTCCCCTGGTTCCTTGTCTAGTGCTCCTCTCCTGCTCCTTCCCATCCACCTGAAGGTGTTTTCATAATTTCCATCCATACCCTGCTTTCACAGATGACTTGGGCCCTTAGTGTTGCCTTAAACATCTTTTCATTTTAACAAAGCAGCTAGGGCTTTCCTGGTAGCCCAGTGATTAAGAATTTGCCTTTCGAAGCAGAGGACACAAGTTCGGTCCCTCATCTGGGAAGATCTTATATGTTGCAGAGCAACGAAGCCCGTGGGCCACAACTACCGAGGCTGTGCTCTGGAGCCCAGGAGCCACAACTGCTGGAGCCTGTTCACCCTTGAGCCCGTGCTCCACGACAAGAGAAGCCACGGCAATGAGAAGCCTGCATGCACACTGCAACTAGGGAGTAACCTTCACTCACCGCGACTGGAGAAAACCTGTGTGCAGCCGTGAAGACCTAGCACAGCCAAGAAAATTTAAAAGAAAGCGGATACATTTTCCCTCCATCTAAGGCTCTTCATCCCTGCAACACACACTTGGAGAACGCTGCTAATTTTGGCGTCTGGCTTCCAGACCCAGACGTCAAAACAACTACCTTTCATCTCAGGTTTGTAACACAGAAAGCCTTCAATATTAGGAACAGATAGCCTCGAAGGTGGGTTCATATCTCTCAGCAAGATTGCTGTAACTTAACTCTCCCGCGCCCGATCAAGGCTTTCTCTCTGCCTCGTAGGTATTTTAATACAAATGTTCCTTTCATTTGACTGATTGAAGGTCTCCAACCTGCAATAAATGAAACATCTGATCCCCTTGAATCCAAATCACTTTTTCTTTGATTTTCTTTTACTTCTATTTCTTCGTCCTTTGTTCTNCAGCAAGATTGCTGTAACTTAACTCTCCCGCGCCCGATCAAGGCTTTCTCTCTGCCTCGTAGGTATTTTAATACAAATGTTCCTTTCATTTGACTGATTGAAGGTCTCCAACCTGCAATAAATGAAACATCTGATCCCCTTGAATCCAAATCACTTTTTCTTTGATTTTCTTTTACTTCTATTTCTTCATCCTTTGTTCTACAGCTCGAGTCAAATTTCCCTTTAGAAATTGAAAGAATGTGTGTGGGGTTTTCCTGCTTAAAAAAAAACAAAAAAAAAACCCAGGCTCTGGTGAAACTGCTGGCTCATGGACTAGAATATTAAGATCAAATTCAATGGCTGCCTGTCTCCAACAATGTGAATTGTGGGTCATTATCCCCTCTACTCCTGCCTCCCGCCCCAGTATGTGGCAACAGTCATCTGCATTAACCTCTGTGTATAAGTCACCAAAGCTGACTTCCTGAGTAAGCCCTAGGCTTGGGAGAAAATATGACTGAAGATTTTTTTGCTTGCTCAAAGAGCTTAGTTATCTATGCACATAGGCTTACATATTGGCATTTGGCTATGGAGGTGAGCATGTAATTGCATTTATAGTGACTTTTCCCATCCATAATAATGGGCTCCCAGTTTCAGGCAAAGTAGGCTCGTACTTAGGTATATTAGCAGCGTGAGACCTTTACCTCCCAACTTTGCTGGCAACGTGGACAGCACTGACAAGTACAAGTTCAGGCAGCTGCCGAATCCAGGTTACTCTGGTATCATTTTCAAGGAAGATTTAGGCTCAGTCTGACTCTGCTTTCACAAATGGCCCAAGTGGCCATTTTAGGACGAATGTACCTGAGTATTATCTGAAAGAGTTCAGGCTTTAAAACAAGACAGCCCTAGGCTGAACGTCTGGCTACATCACAGTGTAACATGTGGTCCTCAGACAAGTCAAGTAACTTCTCTTGAGCCTTTAGTTCCACCATCTATAAAATAATGACAGTAGATGTTACAATTGCATATTACAATTAAAAAAAATTGTGTCATAAGGACGCAACTAAGAAAAGAGATCTTATTTCATTCTCTCTCTGAAAGGAAAAGGCCATTGCAATTTCTTGTTTGGATGTATTTTTTCCATGTTTCTTAAATAATTTTGGTGGCCAATGTGGTGAATTAAGGCAGGAAGTTGTTTCAATGAGACAAGACCTTTGATCTTTAGTTGGTACCTTGGAATGGCCCAGAGTTACTAGTGTTGCAGGATAAACCCAAGGCGATTTAGATTGGAGTTAGCTACCCATCTCATTGTAATAAAAAGTTTGAGAGAATGAGAAAAAGAGGTTGATGGTGGTTTCCTAAATGCCAACATGACTGGCACATGTTCCAAGCTGAACCACAGATACCTGAGTTGGAGATGTGAGTCTGAAGGGGTATTTATAGACCTGGTGTCTTGGCTGGTGCAATTGACTATGTGAGCTATGGCAGCATCCTGGCCCCAGGCTTTCAGAAACCTCAGCTCAGGTGAAGGGAGAAGGATTTGGTATCCCCATCAGGAAGGCTCTAGGTCAGGCTGATTCCCCTGTTGATACATTTCCCGGAGCTCAGCCCAGGGCTGTGCTGGGAGAGTGTTGTGTAAGCTCTTTCACGCATTCTGCTGGTTTTAAAGGGTCTCGTCATCCTTAACACTCTCTCAGCCACCCTCATCTCTCTCTTCCTTCTTCACCTCCTTTCTTTGTTTTTCATCTCTGGCTGTGTTTCAAGCGTGATTGGAAGCCTTCTGGTGTGAGTTTGCATGGAGGAGGTGAAGGCGTCTCCTATCCTCCTTGGTGCTCGCAGGAAGGCAAACATCAAAAGGCCCTGCGCCTGCTCCCCACGTGGCCCCTATCTTCCTGTATAATGTGGAGAGGAAATTGGGGGCTTCGTGCTTCCGTTGCTCAGATCCTATCAATTCAGTTTTCCCCTTCACTTCATTTGTAGTTGGAGTGGTCCTTGCAAGCAGGCTGCTGCGGGTGAGGTGGAAGGTCAGGATGGGGAGAGGAAATGCGCTGGATGTCGGGGCTGGGAAAGACTCCTGGAGATTTTGGAAATGAGGGTGGAGTGGAGGGACAATTGAGGGTAAACCTCTGGCCTAGGGATGGAGAGGGGCTGTGGTGTTAATCCCAAGTGTCCCCAGTCTCCCCAGAACTCGGATACTTTGGGCTCTGAATCCATAAAAGAAAGAGCTGGGACCAGATGGGTGCTAACCACAACTCTTCAGCCATGATTTTGTAATTCTGCACCTGGTTCTGTCTCTTAAAATGTGGCCTTGGCCACCTCCTTTTATCTCCAGGCCTCTCTCTCTCTCTCTTTTTTTTTTCACTTGTAATTTTTTAAAAAAATTATTTTTAATTGGAGGATAATTGCTTTACAATGTTGTATTGGTTTCTGCCATACTAAAATGTGAATCAACCATAAGTATACATATGTCCCCTTTCTTGGAAGAAAAATTCCTTGGAAGAAAAGCTCTGACCAACCTAGACAGCATAGTAAAAAGCAGAGACATTACTTTTCCAACAAAGGTCTGTCTAGTCTAGTCAAAGCTATGGTTTTCCCAGTAGTCATGTATGGATGTGAGAGTTCAACTATAAAGAAAGCTGAGCACCAAAGAATTGATGCTTCTGAACTGTGATGTTGGAGAAGAACTGACTCATTGGAAAAGACCCTGATGCTGGGAAAGATTGAAGGCAGGAGGAGAAGGGGAAGACAGAGGATGAGATGGTTGAATGGCGTCACTGACTTGATGGACATGAATTTGAGCAAGCTCCAGGAGTTGGTGATAGGGAAGCCTGATGTGCTGCAGTCCATGGGGTTGCAAGGAGTCAGACACAGCTAACGACTGAAGTGAACTGTCCCCTTTCTTGAACCTCCCTCCCATCCCCCATCCCACCCCCTAGGTTGTCACAGAGCACCAGGTTGAGCTCCCTGTTCTATACAGCATCTTCCCACTAGCTACATATTTTACATATGGTAATGCATATGTTTCAATGCTATGCCCTCAATTCATCCCACCTTTTAAAAAAAGGTAGGGTCTTAGTTTCCTTGCAGTGTGTGAACTCTTTAGTTGCAACATGCAGGCTTATTTGCTCCATGGCATGTGGGATCTTAGTTCCCCAACCAGGGATCGAATCTGTGTCCTCTGCATTGCAAGGCAGATTCTTAACCACTGGACCACCAGGGGAGGCCTTCTAGGCACCCTTTATTATTTTTTTATTATTAATTTTTATTTTTTTAGTTTGTTTTGCTTTACAATACTGTACTCATTTTGCCATACATTGACGTAAATCAGTCTAGGCACCCTTTAAATCACCTCTATGCTGGAGGTTGTGAGGTGACTCAACAAGATAGTATCCATGCCTGTGCTTAGCTGGTACTTGGAGTAAAAGGGGAGCCCAGTGCATTAAATATGCGTCTCCTCTCTGTGACTCCTGTGTCCACATGAGGAGTGCCCAGGGAATTCTTAATCTGGTATACTCGTTCTCTTATTTTAAGCTTTGTGGGCCATGTATGGTTTCTGTTGCACATTCTCCCCCTTCCCGACCCACCCCCTCAACTTTTTTAAAAATGTGAAAACCTGTCCTAGCTCACGGGCTGTACAAAAACATGTAGTGAGCTGGAGCTGGCCTGTGAGCCAAACTTTGCCAACCTTTGCCCCAGAGATTGATGAGTCTCGAATGCCAGCTTAGGCACTTACTAGCTGTGTGACTCTGGACAAGCGATCTAGCCTCTCTGATCATTGTTTCCGTCTATCAAAAAGGGCTTGTAACTACTCTTCTCACAATAGTACTGTAAGAAAGATGTAAACAGATGACAACACTGAGCAGAATATCTGGCACACAGTTAGCACTTAATAGCGGTTTATTATTACTGTTAATTTGCAGCTGGGAATTTAGAGCCTGCTTGGATTAGAGCTTGGTTGAGCATAGAATTTTTTTTTTTTTTTTTTTTTGCCACAGGGTCAAAGGAGAAAAGGTCTCTGAGGACAAAGCCCAGGGCCTTTCTGGGCCAGAGATGCATGAATGAATTCGTTCCTTCCTTCACTCACTCACCCACAAACCTTTACTGAGGGTCTACAACATGACCAATGCTATAATAAGAGCTGGGGGCATGGCAGAGTACAAAAAACTCCACAGTACTGCCCACAAGACGTCCATACTCTAGTGGCAGGAGAGGCGATACACACGCGATGAGAAAGGCCTCAGGTCAGGTCAGTCCAGTCGCTCAGTCATGTCTGACTCTCTGCGATCCCATGAATCGCAGCACGCCAGGCCTCCCTGTCCATCACCAGCTCCCAGAGTTCACTCAGACTCACACCCATCGAGTCAGTGATGCCATNGTCTCTGAGGACAAAGCCCAGGGCCTTTCTGGGCCAGAGATGCATGAATGAATTCGTTCCTTCCTTCACTCACTCACCCACAAACCTTTACTGAGGGTCTACAACATGACCAATGCTATAATAAGAGCTGGGGGCATGGCAGAGTACAAAAAACTCCACAGTACTGCCCACAAGACGTCCATACTCTAGTGGCAGGAGAGGCGATACACACGCGATGAGAAAGGCCTCATGTCAGGTCAGTCCAGTCGCTCAGTCATGTCTGACTCTCTGCGATCCCATGAATCGCAGCACGCCAGGCCTCCCTGTCCATCACCAGCTCCCAGAGTTCACTCAGACTCACACCCATCGAGTCAGTGATGCCATCCAGCCATCTCATCCTCTGTTGTCCCCTTCTCCTCCTGCCCCCAATCCCTCCCAGCATCACAGTCTTTCCAATGAGTCAGCTCTTCGCATGAGGTGGCCAAAGTACCAGAGCTTTAGCTTCAGCATCATTGCTTCCAAAGAAATCCCAGGGCTGATCTCCTTCAGAATGGACTGGCTGGATCTCCTTGCAGTCCAAGGGACTCTCAAAAGTCTTCTCCAACACCACAGTTCAAAAGCATCAATTTTTCAGCACTCAGCCTTCTTCACAGTCCAACTCTCATATCCATACATGACTACTGGAAAAACCATAGCCTTGACTAGATGGACCTTAGTCGGCAAAATAATGTCTCTGCTTTTGAATATACTATCTAGGTTGGTCATAACATTTCTCAAGGAGTAAGTGTCTTTTAATTTCATAGCTGCAATCACCAACTGCAGTGATTTTGGAGCCCCCCAAAATAAAGTCTGACATTGTTTCCACTGTTTCCCCATCTAGGCCTCAAGAGAAGGTATTCTATGAACAGAGATCTGAATGAAAGGATGGAAGGAGTCAGTCACATGAATGCTGGGGAAAAGAGAATTCCAGTCACAAGGAGCAGGGTGTGCTGAGGCCCTGAGGCTGGAATATAGTTTTCCTATAACAGCAACACATCGGAGTCAGAACACCAGGAACAGGTGATGAGGCCAGAGTTAAGTGTCATAGAGGGAGATTGTGGATCAGATATCCGAGAAGGAGGCTGGGGAAGGGTTGCAGACCATGTAGGCCTTGTAGTCTTCATATCCCAGGATGCTGGGCAGGAAGCCAGAATAATCTTTGCTCACTCCCTGTGCACTTACGTCTTTCATTCAATTCATATCCACAGAGCTCCCACTCGGTGTCAGTTATTCTCCCCACTGTGTTGTCACACACCGCCCTCTGTGCTCTCAAGGAACTCAGAACCAAGTGGGGAGCAATCCATTCAGTAAATATCCCACTATAAGACCACTGCCCTGGAGGATGATGGCTCTAAGGGAGACTGAGCTAGCCTGGCAATCAGGGAAGGTTGCCTGAGGAAGGAAGAGTGGAGAGGAGAGCTGGGCATTTGGGAGGTGGCAGTTTGGTTCCTTCTAGGAGCTCAGAGAGGCCAATGAGGCTGGAAGTTGGAGAGTGAAGGGGAGTAAGGCAGGCATGTGCACAAATCCATCAGATTTGAGATTTGTGCCCCCACATGAAGCGTAAGCAGGGTGCTGGCAGAAGGGCGAAAGCCTTGGCAGTTCCTGCTGCTGGGATCTGCCAGAACAGGTGCCATGGCTTAGTTCCCTTTCCGACACTTGGTGCCTGACCTGGTCGACAGCAGGTGCAGGGTTAGTGCGATGCTGAGGGTCCCTCCCAACCAACCTTCCCCCAGGGGGTCAGGATAGAACCCAGCAACTTGGCCAAAGTGGAGGGCCATCCAAGTTCAGTTTGGAAGTGATAAGAATAAGGCTTAAAGCATCTGGGGAGAGGGTGGTGGTTCTTTAATGAGCAAAGAAAATGTGGCCATGACTTTACCCACAAGTTTCCAAGATGACTTTTTTTGTGGGGGTGGGGATTATCCCACACAGCATGTGGGATCTTAGTTCCCTGACCTGGTATTGAACCCCTGCCTCCAGCAGTGGAAGTTTGGAGTCTTTATGGCTGGAAAGTGAAAGTGAAAGTGAAATCGCTCAGTCATGTCCGACTCTTTGCGACTTCGTGGACTGTAGCCCACCAGGCTCCTCCCTCCATGGGATTCTCCAGGCAAGAATCCTGGAATGGGTTGCCATTTCCTTCTCCAGGGGATCGTCCCAACCCAGGGATCAAACCCAGCTCTCCCTCATTGCATGCAGACGCAGGCAGATGCTTTAACGTCTGAGCCACCAGGGAAGTAACGGCTGGACCGCCAGGGAATTCTTTCTCAAGGTGAGTTTTGACTGCCTTAGCTCCCTGCCTCCTTCCACACCTTGTCTTCAGCTTCTCTCCTTAATGATCCATCCACCCACCCCCTCGATGAGCCTATTTCCACAGTTCACTTGGGAAGGGACCCTCCAAGCTCTTTCCCACCTGAAGCCTCTGTATGTCCTATTGCTTGTGTTGTGGGTGCCTGTCCCCTCCACCCCGCTCCACCTCGGTAATTCCCTCTCATCCTTCTGCACCACTTGTCTCCTGCTCAGATAACCTTCGCAGAGCCCCCGGCTTGCGCTATTCATCCCCACAGCATCCTGCACAAGTCCTGTGTGTCTGGTCATGAATTCCTTATTCTTGTCCTTTTCCTATTCCTCTCAGTAGTTTGTGGTCCCCTTTTCCTGGAACTGGGCCAGCACAGAGATGCATTCCGTGACCAGCTACTGAATAAATGGATGGATGGATGGGTTTATGGGGTTTTAGGGCTGGGTGAGCCACCAACAACCTCATTCTTCCAAGAGTGCTTCAGAAAGAAGAGATTTTGCTTGACACTCCTAGGCATATCTGCATTTTGTGAGATGAAATAAAGCTTAGGCTAAAGGAATGCACCTCTTGTAATGGAGAAAATATTTTAAAAATATTAAATGCTTGTGGTTTTCATCAAACTCCTCTATAAATAATGTTGTCCACAGCCATTCCCCCGTGGCTGCTCCAGTGAAGGGTGAATGTCACCTTGGGAATGACTGTGATATGAGGGAAGAAATGCCCAGGCTGGACAAGAAGAGGAAGTAGAAAGGCCCTTCTTGACAGGTGAGAGGGGTGAGGAAAATGAAGAGCACGGTCGTGTAGGGGATGTGAGCATTGGGCCACCGGGGTTCTGACTGCCCTTCTCAGGGAGGAAATGCTGGGACCACAGCCTCTACGTACACAACAGCTTGAATGTCCGTCCAAGTGGGATAGATCACTGGGAGGCTTTGGTTCTGGGAGCATCAGCTGCCCTGCAGAGGGCGCCAGTGAGTATTCAGAAGGCAGAGTAAGACATCCCTTCTCTTCCAAAGTCACAAACTCGGAGACTAGACAGGACTATTTCAACTCAGTGGAGATGCTTCAAACTGAGGAAACGAAGTGGTCTTTAAATAGCAAGTTTATCCATTCCTGAACCCACCACCTATATCCCCGGTGGCAAGAGGCTCGGGGAAATGAGATCAATTATACAAAATAAAGCTGCTATATTTTCTGTATACATCTAAGCGGTAGTATGGCTGAAATTGGGACCCCCCTGCCTCCCCACCTTGTAATGGTAGTACCTTGCTGTTGTGTAGTCGCTAAGTCGTGTTTGCTTGTTTTGTGACCCCATGGACTACAGCCCACCAGGCTCCTCTGTCTAAGGAATTTTCCAGGCAAGAATACTGGAGTGGGTTGCTATTTCCTCCTCCAGGGCATCTTCCCAACCTAGGGATTGAACCTGGATCTCCTGCATTGTAGGCAGATCCTTTACCTGTGAACCCATGGGAAGAGCCAGTCTATCCGTGGGAAGATTGGCGGGCCTTAATATCACACCAAAATATGTTTGCCTGTTGGCACCATCCCAGCCACCCAACAATTCTAAGCCTGGTTTCTTCTGATTTTCCATGATGTCCTTTGCCTCCTCGTCTTCCTCAGTCTCTTTTGCAGTGAATATGCAGCCCAGATTCTAACAGCAGCTATGAAGCAGGAATCACGGAGCTGAGCTGGACAGCTTCCTGGTCTCCCAGCTCAGCTTCTCAAGACCCAGACACTTATCTGAGACACTGATGTACAGGAGACACCAATGACCATGGATGTGTGTGTCTGCATCCAGCCACCCTTCCTTATGCCCTTCCCTATGTCCAGGATGGGCTGCCTCAGCCTACCTGTCCATGTACAGATGCTGGGGCCTTGGCTCTATTCAATCAGTTCCCTCTTGGGCTCTGTACACTTAGGCTTTCTAAATGAGTACACTGACTCCATCATTTTCTTACATTCTCTCACCCACAGATCCCACTGCTGAATTAATACCTGGTCTTTCAGTTCCTGGCTCATCCTCTCAGTTCAGTTCAGTTCAGTCACCCAGTCATGTCCAACTCTTTGCGACCCCATGAACCGTAGCATGCCAGGCCTCCCTGTCCACCACCAACTCCCAGAGTCCACCCAAACCCATGTCCATTGAGTCGGTGATGCCATCTAACCATCTTATCCTCCGTCGCCCCTTTCTCCTCCTGCCCTCAATCTTTCCCAGCATCAGGGTCTTTCCAATGAGTCAGCTCTTCACATCAGGTGGCCAAAGTATTGGAGTTTCAGCTTCAACATCAGTCCTTCCAATGAATACTCAGGACTGATTTCCTTTAGCATGGACTAGTTGGATCTCCTTGCCGTCCAAGGGACTCTCAAGAGTCACATCCTCTGGATCAATTACTCTGCTCTTACTAGAAGTTAAATATTCTTGTCATAACTTGACCCCTTTGAAAATGCCTGATGGTAGTGTCATAAAACAATGGCAAGGCAGTTAAATTGAATCATTTTTTAAAAAGTGCATCCTCACATCTGATGAAGAACAATAATGCTTCACACTCGCAAGGGAACGTCTCATCTTCAAAGCACTCTGCTACCATTAAAGGCCACATTTGTTGAAGACAGACTCCCTTCCTTTTGTGTCACACTGAATCATCTCAGATTGAATTTAGAGAGGACAAGGAGCAAGGGACCCCCTTAAAGTGCAGCACTGTACTTGAAAACAGGCTGAAAAATAAGCCCTGAGAGACCTCAAGATAATTGTCCTTTCCATCCCAACTCCTCTCAAATGTATGCCACCCAGTCATGCCACCCTCTTATATCCTTTTTTTGAGGGGGGCAAGATGGGTCATGTTATGCTGCAGTAAGAAACAATCCCGTGATTGCAAAGGCTTAAGATGTTGGCAACTTCTTCGGCAGTCCAGTGGTTAGGTCTCCATGCTTCCACTGAAGCTGGTGAGATTCCTGGCCGGAGGAATAACATCTTGCATGCCCCGTGGCGTGATCAAAAAGAAAAAGAAAACTATCAGAAGTTGATTTTCAACTCATGCTGCATCTCCAGTGGATCACCTAGTGTTTGCTCCATTTCTCCTCTGAACAAGGAACCCGAGGTGTACATGTGGCCAGCATTTGAAATGATGATAACTGTCATTCAAAGGGAAAGAGCAAGTGTGGGCAATCACATATTAACTGGCTCTTTAAAGCTTCCACCTGGAATTGGCACATGTCACTTCTGATCACAGTCCATTGGCAAGCAAATCATACATCACGTTGGTCATAAGCCAGAGTCCTATCACAGTCTCCTAAATCTTTCTCTTGAACTGAATCACTTACCTTTTCCTCCATTTCTTCCATCACCACCAGACTTCCCTTGCCTAGACATCTGCTGGAGCCCTGATCTGATTTCCCTGAATTTACTCTTGTATCTTTCTCCCCGATCTACTGTCCGTACTCCGATCCAAGTGAACTTGTCAGTAGGCAAATTTTATTTCATTGCCCTTACCTCAAGTTAAACCCTTTCATTGGCTTTCCGTGGCTCTTAAAACACAGCCCCTCTCCTCTCAGGGACTTCCCTGGTGGTCCAATGGTTAAGACTCCCCACTTCCACTGCAAGGACCACGGATTTGATCCTTGGTCGAGAAGCTAAGATCCCACAGACCACACAAAATGGCCAAAAAAAAAAGGACACCTTACATTAAAAAAAAAAAACAACAAACCAAAACACAGGCCCCCCCCCCACTCCCTAGTCCCCACCAACCTCATCTCAAGTGACACTTCCTGTTGACTCTCCTTCTAAGGCCTTGGAACACAGATCTTTGCCTTTGCCATTCTCTCCATTAGGAGAGATCCATCCCCCCTCCTCCAGGTAATACCTCATCATCCTTCATCTCCTAGTCAGCCATGCCTTCTCCAGAAGTCTCTCTGTTGACCCTTGGTGAGTCTGCTATGAGTCTCTCTTATATAACATTCCCTGCAGTCAGAACTGTATTTGTATGTACGACTGAACTCTAAGATACTTGAGGGCTTGGGTATTGTCTTTTTTTACTTTTTAAATATTTATTTATTTAGCTTATTTGGCTGTGCCAGGTCTTATTGCAGTAGGCATGATATTTATTTGCAGCATTCGAACTCTTAGTTGAGGCGTGCGGGATCTAGTTCCCTGACCAGGGACAGAACCCAAGCCCCCTGCATTGGGAGCATGGAGTCTTAGCCACTGGACCACCGGGGAAGTCCTCTTGTTTTATTTTAGTTCAGCTATGTATTCCCACAGCCTAATAGCACAGTGCTTTGTACTCCAGTAATATTGGTTGATTGAGTGCATGAATTTTTCTCCATTTGTTCTCTCATTTCTGTTTGCCCAAATATCCAGTTCAGGTCAAAGACAAATTCCTTTGTGTACTTTTCTTATGATGTTTATCTGATGGTTATTATAATTATTATTATAATCTACAATCATTGTGAATTTGTCTTTCCTTCTCCCATGGGGCCTAGGGCCTTCAGAGCCTTAACCGTCATAGACACTTAGCATACTGTTGTTAAGTTGACCTGAAGTGGCTAAAGTCACCCTTTCTGGTTTTGATGCAGAAGGAAGTCTGCATGGCATCCCTGTCATACCTTGTGGGGTCTGGCTCTGCCCATCTCCCTGACGTCATCCTCCCCTCCTCCTCTTCACCCCATTCATCCCTCTCTAAACTGTGCTTGAGCTCCAGGTCTTTGCACAATTGTCTCCCTCAGTTAACTCAGGTGATGACTCAAATCTCTCCAAAAAAGGCTTCCCGATCAAAAATGGCATACCTTTTATCTAGTTTTAAATCATTCTCTGCTTTCTTCTACTTCTTTTTAGAATTACTTACTTATTTTTGACTGTACTGGGCTTTTTTCTAGTTGCAGAGAGCAGCGCTGCTCTTCATTGCAGTGATCGGGCTTCTCATTGCGGGGGCTTCTCTTGTTGTGTAGCATGGGCTCCAGGGTCCCCAGGCAGCAGTAGTTGTGGCTTCTGGGCTCTAGACTGCAGGCGCCATAGTTGTGGCGCATGCGCTTAGTTGCTCCTTGGTCTGTAGGATCTTCCTGGATCAGGGATCGAACTGTGTCTTCTGTATCAGCGGACGGATTCTTCGCCACTGAGCCACCAGGGAAGCCTCCATTCTCTGTTTTCTAAATTGTTTATTATAGATATTATAAGGGCATGTTATATATTTATTTTCTGACCCTTTATTGGGAGGTATAGTCCATGAGGATAGGAACCACTGCTTATTACAGCATCTTGGGGCTCGATTCACACCTGTGAATGAATGAACAGTTAGTAATTATATCAATTAACTGGCTAGTTTGGTCTTTGGGGGAAATAATTAAGAGAATTAATTTGATTGTTTGATATTTTGGTTGTAACATAACAGGATATTTTTCTGGTTGTTCCAATAGGAATAGTTAGGATTGTTTTCCAAATCTTAACCTATTTCTCTTTCCACTTTTGTCTTTCTTTCTGACTCTGACTTTCATTTTCTCAGCCAGTATAAGTCATATATATATAGACACATACCTCTCCTCAGAACAACTTTATTAGATCATTAGTTGAGGTGATGGAAAGTTGACTCTCTTTAATTTTGTTCTTCATGTGTTGTAGATTTCAAAGCAATTAAGTTCATCCCAGAAAAACAAAGTATGAATTTTGCAGTTTTCTGAGAATTATTGGAACCAGGTCTTCAACACGAGATATGAGTCTATAAATATTTTCAGTCCTTTAAGCAGTAATTACATTTTGGTGCTGATTCACACGTAAGTGTTTTCATATTTCCACCACATGCATGCTGGAGTGTACATATTTTTATTTTTTCAGAAAAGCATATAAAATACAAATCTTTCTACTTCAAAGTGGCAGCAGAGGAGTTAGAGCTCTAAATATTCTCTGATTTGGAATGGTGTTCCACTAGCATGAAACCAACATTTCATCAAAGTGGTTTGCTTCAATCAGGGTTGCACTGGTGAGATATGAATTATAAATCATATCTTCTGTTTTACATGGCAAACGGGAGCTCTGAGGTGGATCGTGCTTGAACAGGTGGACTCGAGGTGGCTTCACGTCTTCCGCTGCTCATGTTTGGCTTCTAATGTCATTTTCAAAGATTCTGTCATTAACTTCAGAGGTGCCGAGGCAAGGAACTTTCAACAACTAAATATGGGTTTTGGCAAAGGTTCCAGCTGCCAAACAAGGCGGGATGGCCTGGCATGCCTGGGCAACACAGACCAGAGGGATGGGCACAGGGAAGGGGGGACAGAAGGCCCAGAGAAGGGCCCTCGCCCTGGGTCCTCAGTTCCCCTCAGATGGGGGGCAGCAGGGAAGGACTGTAGAACTGGCTTTGAGGTCCAAGTTTACCTGTATCCTGTTGATTACACTGGGTTCTTGTTTTCCAGCTATTCAGTATTCAGAATTAGGAATAGGAAGAGTTTGGACTGGATTGGGGCCGATATGCTGTGATTCTGCCATCTAAAGTGTTAAATGTTGAAATACTATTTGGTAAAAAGCCCCCTCTTGACTTCCTTGGTAGTCCAGTGGTAAAGAATTCGCCTGCCAATTCAGAGTTCAGTCCCTGGTCTGGGAAGATCCCTCATACCATGGGGAAACTAAGCTTGTGTACCACAACTACGGGAGCCCGTGCTCCTTGGGCCTGTGCTCCAAAACAAGAAAAGCCACTCAATGTCCACTGAGTCAGTGATGCCATCCAACTATCTCATCCTCTGTTGCCCCTTCTCCTTCTGCCTTCAATCTTTCCCAGCATCAGGGTCTTTTCCAGTGAGTCAGCTCATCACATCAGGTGGCCAAAGCATTGGAGATTCACCTTAAGCATCAGTCCTTCCAATGAATATTCAGGGTTGATTTCCTGTAGGATTGACTGGTTTGATCTCCTTGCTGTTGACTCTCTAGAGTCTTCTCTAGCACCACATTTTGAAAGCATCAATTCTTCAGCACACAGCCTTATGGTCCAACTGTCACATCCTTACATGTGCTAAGTCACTTCAGCTGTGTCTGACTCTTTGTGACCCCATGGACTGTAGCCCACCAAGCTCTGTCCATGGGATTCTTCAGGCAAGAATATTGGAGTGGGTTTTTATGACCTTCTCCAGGGGATCTTTCTGACCTAGAGATCTAACTGGCATCTCTTATATCTCCTGCATGGGCAGGTGGGTTCTTTACTACTATCACTACTTGGGAAGCCCACATCCTTGCATGACTATAGGAAAAACCATATCTTTGACTATATGGACCTTTGCTGGCAAAGTGATATCTCTGCTTTTAAATATGCTGTGTAGGTTTGTCAGAGCTTTCCTTCCAAGGAGCAGGTGTTTTTTAATTTCATAGCTACAGTCACCATCCACAGTGATTTTGGAGCCCAAAAAGATAAAATCTGTCACAGCTTTTACTTTTTCTCCTTCTGTTTGCCATGAAGTGATAGGATCGGATGCCATGATCTTAGTTTTTTTGAATAATGAATTTTAAGTCAGCTTTTTCACTATATTAACACTTCTATGTGGAATCTGAAAAACTTGGTATAGATGATCTTATTTACAAAGAAGAAATAGAGGTACAGGTGTAGAGAACAAATATCAGGGGGGAAGGGGAGAAGGGATGAATTGGGAGGTTGGGATTAACATATATACACTATTGATACTATGTATAAAATAGATGACTAATGAGAACCTACTGTATAGCAGCACAGGGAACTTGGTGCTCTGTGGTGACCTAACTGGGAAGGAAATCCAAAAAAGAAGGTGTGTGTATATATATATATATATATAATTATTAATCATAATTAATATTAATATAGTCATGTTACTTGTCTATTAATAAATATATAATTATAATGTATGAATATATATCCATTTATATATATATATAGCTGGTTCACTTTGCTGTACAGTAGAAACTAACACAACATTGTAAAGCAATTATACTCCAATAAAAATTATAAAAACAGACTGGGTACTTGATTTACTACACTCCTTTCCCATTCCTGCAGAAATGCGAAAGCTTCTGCCCAGCCTTGGTAGCTGTGAAATTAGGAGGAGTAGAGCCCTCTGCTGACCAGTGAAGTCAACTCTCTGTTTTAACCGTCCTGAGATGCTTGTTTTTGCAGCATTGACCCAACCCTCCTGACTGATATTCATACTTTATTCACTTTTCTAGCTCCTGGACCCAGGATAATATCTGACATATTATGGGCCCTCAGTAACCATTTGCCATATTAATAAATGAATGAAGACAGAGTCCTGACCTTCCAAAGGGAGCAGCTATCATGTAGACTGACTAAGTAGGAAGGTGGTGAGAGTGGGAAGGGAGACAATGCTAAGGATGAATTGGCTGTGTAAGTAGATGGTCTCATTCCTGAACTGGAATGCTGGTACCTGTCCAATCCTGTCTCCTTGACAGGCTTAAAGTTTAAAATATAACTCTTCAAGGCAGGAAAAAGAATTAATACTTATCTGTTGAGATAAAATAAGACAGAGGAATCGGCAGGTGGTGAGTAATCCATTCTCCTCCCCCGTTTCTTCTTTCTCATGGCTTACTTGATTAACTATTTAAAAAATTGAATCCATTCACAAAATTACATTAGTTTCAGGTGTGCAGTTTAGCGATTCAGTGTTTTTACAGATTCGACTCCATTAAAATGTATTGTGTGACAATGACCATGATTCCCTGTGTTGTAGCATAGCCTTGTAACTTATCTATTTTATATACAGTATTTTGCATTTTTTAATCCCATACTCTTACCCTGCCCCTCCCCCTTCCCTCTTTCCACTAGTTTGTTTTCTTTATCTGTGAGTCTTTCTGTTTCGCATAACGTGTTTATTTGTTAGATTCTACGTATAAGTGATATAATATTGTGTCTCTTTCTGTCTGCCTTATGTCACTAAGCATGATATTCTCTAGATTTTTCCATCTTAGGGCTTCATTTATTTATTTTTTATCATTTGTATTTCGTTATTTTGGGCTGCCTTGGGCCTCTGTCACTGTGTGCAGGCTTCCTCTAGTTGTGTGTGGGGGCTACTCTCTAGTCGTGGTGCCCAGGCTTCTTATTGCGGTGGCTTCTCTTGTTGCGAGCAGGGGCTCTAGGCACATGGCTGCAGTAATTGCCGCTCTCAGGCTCTAGAGCAAGGGTTCAGTAGTTGTGGCACTCGGGTTTAGTTGCTCTGAGGCATGCGGGACCTTCCCAGACTAGGGATAGAACCAGTGTCCCCTGCATTGGCAGGCGGACTCATAACCACTGGACCAGCAGGGAAGCCCTCAGGGCTTACTTTAGATGGTGCCCATTGCTCTTATCTATTCACTGGTTCCTCCTCCCCTTTAGATATGGTGAGCAGTTACTGGGTGTCAGCTCCTGGGTTAGGTAACAGATACAGGGTGGTCTATTCTCTTAGAAACTCACAGTTGCACATAGGGAGGAAGACCCAGGGTAAGTGCTATCACCATCAGGCCCAAGGTGCACGAGGAGACCCCACCCAGCACCTACTGGAAGTAGCTACACCTTTTGCTCTAAAATCCTTGGAACTTTGGTTCATTACTTTCCCCAAGTCCTTTAAATTGCTGTTCCATCCTTGACCAGCACAGAAGCTTTTTTTGGAGGAAGGGAAGGCAAGTCGTGTTCTTATTTGCAAGATGGGGAAGCAGAGGCAGGGGGTAAGACATGCAGTCAAGGTCAGTGTCAGCCCTGAGGTGGGGACTTGGAGGTCAGGATTTCTAGTCCGAGGACACCAACCTCTCATTCCTATGCGAAGAAACCAGTCTGAGTGATAAGCGCAGACTGCATGACTTTAATACCTCTAGACCACATTTTTGCCCCTTGTCTTATGTCCCTGGATATGTTCCAGTATTTCCTGGTTTATAGTCTATGGGAACTTGAATAGAATCTGTATCCTACTGTTGCGTGAAAACGGTATAACTCTTAATTATGTTGAATTAGTTCATGGTGCTTTTCAGGTCTACTATATCCTACTTTTCTATATATTCATTCTATTAATTTTTGAGGGTTTGATATTGAAACTTTGACAAAAAAATCTTAATTTATCTACTTAAAAATAATTGTAATATATAGTGGAACTATATGCAACTTTGATCCGTGTTTTCCAAGCCTCTTGTAAATGTGTTTTCATGCTTTCATAATTTAAAAAACAAAAAAAAGAAAGAAAGAAACAAGCCTGGCACAGACCAATGGCTTCCTCCAGGTCACATGGTGAATCAATATAAAAATTAAGACTGAATCTGATTCTCTGCGTCTGCAAGATTCCAGGGTGTGTCTGGCTAAGCCACACAGCCTTTTTAAAAAACCAGGTTCATGTTGATTGGTTTTGCTTCAAATCAAAACCAATTAGATACAAGAGTCAGAAACATTAGGCAGACGACTGCCTTCTCAAGACGCTTCAAGACCCTGCTCACCCTGACATGTGTGGATGAAACAGACCTGATTCTGGCCTGCATGCTGAGCAGACGTCCTAACAGCCTGGCACGCCGGTTGCACAGAATCAATGTTGTCAGTGTTTGTGCAAACATCTCTTAACACCAGAAGCCTCTGAGAAGGTAGGTGGATAAATTTGCAGCGGCGGGGGAAAGGAAAGCAAGCCTACCAGGTATCTGTTACTCAGAGAAAGATGAAAGAGAAATCAGCAGGCCTTCTTTAAAGCGGAAAAACAGCCTGCATCACGCGGATGGCCAGCCAGCTGGGCGACAGGAATTTCTTCCACTGTGGTTGACCAACTGGACCAAGGAAACTTCTCTGGGCTGCTTGTGTTAATATGTTGTTAATGATTGATGCAGGGGCCTTTTATGTCACCCAATGAAAGGCAGAAACAAGGGGCCTGACTTTGGAGTTGATGACTAGACCAGCACTTGTTCTGTGCAAAGCAGAATTTTAAAACATTTATGTTGGCTGAGCTTGAACCGGGCTACACAACAGCTCGTTGGAGGAATGAAACGATCTTGTCTGGTGTTCGCTTTCCTTTGTTCTTTCACTCAGACATTAAAAATACAGCAGGCTAAAAGGAGAAAATAAATTTCAAAGATCCTGCTAGATGTCAGGCGCAAAGAGGAGGCGAGATGTGGGGCGAGTTTGCTAAACAGATAAAGCAAGTGAGTAGGGGTGTGGAGTAGGTTCTTTGGATACAGAGACTTAACTCTGTCCTGGCTCCTTATAGCCCCCTTGAGGTATTTCTTAAGCATGGATCCAGTGGGCTTGCCTGATGGCTCAGAGGTCAAGAATCCATCTGCGATGCAGGAGACTCGGGTTCAATCCCTGGGGCAGGAAGATCCCCTGGAGAAGGAAATGGTAACCCGTTATATTCTTGCCTGGGAGATGCCATGGACAGAGAAGCTTGGTGGACCCAGAGAAATCGGGTTGCAAAAAGTCGGACCCGACTTAGCAACTCAACAACAACAACAGCAAGTGCACCTGCCACCCCATTTCCTGGGTTAGGTTTTTTTTAACAGAGCATTCTAGTGTGCTTTAGTGAAATGGCTATTTTCTGTGTTCTTGGCTCTGAGCATGGTGTGGCTTGGATACTCAAAAACAATAAACTTACTTATTGATGTACAGTATAAATACAGAAAAGTTTTCTGGAAATCACAAATGTACACCTTTCTGTATATATGTGTTCACTAGTTAAATACACCCATGTAACCCCCACTTGCATCAACAAACAGAACATTAGTTTGGACACATTGTCTCCAAAGAACCAAAATGATTTTTTGGAACTCTCTTCCCATTGCAGATCAGATTTTCATATATTTGATAAATAACTAGGGTGATCATATAATTTATCTTCCCAACTGGGAAAATTTTGGGAGTGAAAATGTACCATGGGCATAAACTGGAATTGTCCTGGCTATTGTAAATAGTGCTGCGATGAACATTGGGGTACATGTGTCTTTTGAGGAAGGAGGCTCAAATGTGAGGGGATATCTATGTAATTGTGACTGATTCACCTTGTTGGATGGCAGAGACGAAGACGACATTATAAGGCAATTTTCCTCCAATTAAAAAACAAGCAGCAATAACATGGAGTTGTCCCAGGAAGTGAGAAATGTGTGTTCACTGGATCGATCACAATGGTGCACGTTAATCGAGCACTGTGTTCTTGAGTCTCCACTTGGTACTGTAGTGCTCCATCATCTTTCTGCCCTTCTTTCCCTGCTCTGTGACCCAGGAAGTAGACTCTTGTGTATTGCATCTCTGCGTTTCATTGCCCTTTGGCTCCAGCCAATGGGAAGGCCAGCAGGAAATCGTAAGTTGGGAAGCCAGAGAAGGAGCATTTTTTCCCTCCCTTTACTGGCGCTGCATCTCTGGCCATGGCTTCCCCCTTCTGTGGTTACAGCTCCTGCCGGGGTGGCCCTCGTCCAAGCCACAGATGCTATGGCCTCCAGTAGCACATTTTCCCCCTCTTGTCTTTCAGCTCTCAGAGGTGGAACAGTTTTTCTCTACTGCTAGTCTTTAGGTGCCTCAGTATCCCGCCACGGTCCTCACCCCTGCCCACAGATTGTGAGTAGTTCCTTCATCACAGCTTTCTAGTTGGAACCCTCCCAAGTGAATTCTGTTTCTTACCAGGATTCTGACTTATCCAACTGCTTGCTGCGAGCCACCACTTAATCCACATCAGTTTAGGATGCCTTTACAATAGTCCAGAAAGTAGTGACCGTTGTTGTTCCCATTTCTTAGATAAGGAAACTGAGAACGGAAATTTAAAATCATTTACCGAGACATACAGGTAGAAAGTTGTGGAAATGAGTCTTACAGGAGTGGATGGAATCTAGAGATAGTGGTATGGGTCTTGCTCAGAATGGCCTTCGAATTGATGACTTTGAGGCCTCTCATCACATTCTGTAACGACCAGGTAGCTCCCAGCAGTTCAGCGCAAAGCCCAAAATTCAGAGAAGAGACTCAGATAAGAAAAAGACTCAGACTGGTTTTCATTAGACAGGTAAAGCATCGACTGTCATTCTTGTCTTTTTGAGCTATTGCTTTAATATTGTAAGGGAGTAAGGTCACCTGAACTGCAGCATAGGCACCTCCTGGGAATTTGTTAAAAATGCACAATTCCAGGCTCCACCCCAGACCTACTGGATTGGATAATCTGTAGTGGGGCCCAGCAACCTGTACTTTAAGAAACTCCCACCCCTCCACCCGGGAATTCTGATGCCCTGGCCTTTGAGGTCCTTGGCTTCCTGCCTGAAGCTTGGCACTGTCTGGCTTTCAGAGTTCCTTGGAACTTCCCAAAATCTTTCTTTGTCTGATGGGATTGAGAATAAATGAGAAGATGACATGAAAACCCCAGAACCCTTGTCTTCCTGCTTCCCCTGTGGGCTTCATCTCTATTTGTGCAGCTGTCTAAATCACTGAAGCAGTTGTTCATGAATATTTCAGGGCCTCCGACAAATCTCAAGTCTGATTAATAGAACACAGAGGGAGGAACCCCAGAAATGGCTGTTCTTATAGGCTGTTGCAATAGAGCGAGTTATTTATTCACTGAATCCTGGCAGGGCCCCCAAATCTGGAAGGAGGAGTCCTTGGTCAACACAGGGCCTGTGGCTGATGACAGGTAGAGGTTATGGCTGATCTTCTCTGAGAAGTTTCTAGAGAAATAGTGATGGTGACATTCTCAACACTGTGATTTAGGTGGGGCTACATTACTTGGTGATAAGTAACAGAAACTGAATTAAAGGAGAAACAAAAGAAGTCTATTAGAAGATATATCAGTTAGGGTTCAGTCTAAGAAACAGAACCAGTAGAAGATATAATTAAGAGGTTTATTGCAAGGCATTGGCTGACTAGGCAACTCCTAAATCTGTACGATAGGCTATCAGGAAGGCAGGCTGGAACTCTCAGGCATGGGCTGGAGATGTGGCCCACAGGCAGAATTTCTTCTCCTCTAGAAAGCTTCTATCCTGTTCTTCAAGTCATTTGTCTGATTGAATTAGTTGTGCCCAGATTATGTAGAATAATCTCCCTATGGAAAGTCAACTGATTAGGGACCTTAATCACATCTACAAAATTCTTGCATTGTAGCACTGACTTTAGTATTTGATTAAGTAACTGGAGACTATAGTCTAGCCACATGGACACATAAAACTGACCATCAGAGAAAAGCATGGAGTTGGTCTAAGAATAAAGGAAAAGCCACATTAAAAGAATCAAGTGAAGTGAACTCGCTCAGTCGTGTCCAACTCTTTGCGACCTCGTGGACTGTATAACCCGCCAGGCTCCTCTGTCCATGGGATTCTCCAGGCAAGAATACTGGAGTGGGACTCTTCTAAAATCCAGGTAGCATGGAATGCTTCTTCAGGGAACCATATTAAGGAGAACTGTTCCAAACAGTTTTGACCTCATATGATTTCTCTCCCAGTCATGATTCTTGGATTAATGTGATAACTTCGATTCAGTTTTTTCATTCACTCCATACATTCGCTCTCTCTCACAGGGAGAGTACTGGGTACCAACAATATTGATGTACTGACTCATTTGCCCTTTCCTACAGTGTACACAAAATTGTTCGGATTTACCGCACAGATACTCCTATGGATAAAAGATGCTTTAAATAAAGTTCAAGATTTCCTTATATTTTTTTTGTTCTTAGATGACATCCCACTATATGTTAACTGTTGGAATATTATGTTCAAAAGTTGCTACAAGTACTTTTGTGTGGGTGTGTGGTTATATTATCATTGTGATAGATAGTTTAGTTAATTCATTTCTGTTTGATTTCAGTGTTAGGGTTTACTTTCCAGACACTTTCAAATTTAACTCTGTTCTTTTAAAATAGTCACAAGCTTCAAATGTCAGAATCTTATTTATAAGGGTGTATTCACTAAAATCTCCTCCCCACCCCTTCTTTCTCTTTTGCCCTTTTCCAGCCCATCATGATAGGAAACCATTTTCATTCATTTCTGGTTTATCTTTTCTCAGTTTCCTTTTAGACAAATACTATATATATATGTATATATATATATATATACTATGTTC
>SJYA01002395.1:106866-175659 GCA_006410615.1 Neotragus moschatus | reverse complement strand
AAAAAAAAAAAAAAAAGGCCAGTGGTCATAAAACCCATGAGAAGAGATAAAATGTACTGAGAGGGGAATTGGGGGAGAGTCTAAGGAGGTGTCTGTTCAAAAGAAAGAGAAAGAGCTAGCGAAGAGGAAAATGGAATGGGAGTAATCAGATGGGGTGGTGGGAACAGCACGTTCCAAGGCCCCGAGGCAGGAACATGTGGGCTGTGCTAGACAAAATCCAGCTAGAGAGTTTGGGTTTTACTCTAAGCAGCTCCCTCTGTTCATCTCATGCATATGCATGTGCGATGTTAACTCCACTTCAGCTTTCTTGTTCTTTGGAGTAGAACGTGGAGCCATTTCTTAATTGCTCTATATTTAGCTTTGTTTAAAAATCTATAATTTAAAAACCACCAAGGGCTGGGCTGGTAATTCAGCTTCCATGGTCCATTTACTCGTTGGCTTTTGCTCCTGAGCCAGCCCACCAAGGTGACAGCGTGTGCCAATCACGATGGAAGTATTTGTTAGCAGAACACCTGCTCCCTGAGAGCTGGTCCGGATCTAGTTGCCAAACCCCAGAACTAATCTCAGGACCCCTTAGTTTAGTTTCCTGAAAAGGAGGGCTGGAGAGGGACAGCAGAACAGCTGGGGCCTAGTGCAAGGGGCGGGAATCAGCATCACGTGTCCAGGATCAATTCATGTCTGGGTTGCGTTACTTATTTTTTACTTTTTTGGCCTTGCCAGTGACATGTGGAATCTTAATTCCCTGCTGTTAGTTGCTCAGTCGTGTCCAACTCTTTGTGACCCCATGGATTGTAGCCTGCCAGGCTGCTCTCTCCATAAGATTGTCCAGGCAAGAAAACTGGAAGGGGTAGCCGTTCCCTTCTTCAGGAGATCTTCCGGATCCAGGGGTTGAACCCAGCTCTCCTGCATTGCAAGCAGATCCTTTTACTGTCTGAGCCACCAAGGAAGCCCCATAGTTTTATTGTCTACGTTTATACAATGGTGAGTAAATAAGAGCTTACTTTAGTGTGACTGCAGTTCTGAGCTCTACAAGAAAGATGTTAGCATTGAACAGGTGATAAATAATGTATTAAAAAGCAGTTATTTCTTTCTTTCCTTCTAATGGCTGGTAGCTTGCCTATTTCCCCTTGAATGTATCTATTTCCTACACGATAGCTCTCAAAAAATAATAATAGAGCTGGCCTTTCTAAATAAGAACACTGATTATGGAGGATGCTTTGTCAGGTTCTCAGGGGCTGCAAAGTGTGTAGAAAGGTTATGCTGGTCAACACTGTGCAAGGTGGGTGGTTATCTACCCACATAAGACTCTCCCAGAACAATCCAGAAAGAGAAGCCTCAAAGACACACTTGAAAGGTGACGGTAAGAGTGGAATGCATCAGCCAACCTGCGAGGGACACCATCACCCTGTCTCCCTAATTATGGGCCTGTTGCAAGTCTGAAGAGAGAGTTCTCTGTATAAAACACTCGAATGCAAATCAACACTGGAGCCTGCAACACCCCCCTTCTCTTCCCCCGCATTGCCTGATCGAGATGCTTCTGTACTTCAGCAGAACCACATCACTGATGAACCTGCAGCCAGGCATCTCGAACTCTCATCTCCTTTGCCTGCATCACCCCAGGCCCTGTCCAGCCAGCCTGGGGACAGTGGAGTAGTCGCTGCTGTGCCAAGTGACAGGCTTTTGGCCTCCAGTCAGCCAACCAATGATTTGAAATAGAAAGAGGCAGTCTTGAGATTTGAATCCAGGACTTGCTACCTCCAACGCCCGTGTTGTTTCCACTAAGAAAATCCCATGGGCTTCCAATTGTTTAGGAAAAACAAGATATGTCAGTAGCCTGGCATTCAAGGTCTCAGTTTCCCTGACCCTTCTTATATCGGCCAGCATCTCAAATCTGGCATGGACAGCCGCTGCACTTAGCATTTCTGGAATGCTCTTTGAGCTACCTTGCAAATACTTTTTATCTGGAATCCTTGCCCTTCATCTCTCCTCCCTTAGGCTGCTCATGGCTTAATATAAGTTCTGGGAAGCCTGTTCTCTCTTTTTCATTGTGAGATATACAGCCTGGTCCTGTGCTTGACCTTCTGCTTATCTGAATCACTCCATCCCCATACATCACAGAGCACATTTATAGCAATATCCCATTCTCCCTATAGTTCTTGATCAACACTTGGCCTAGAAGAAGTGGGTTGGTTCTAGCCCCAGTTTTATTATTTGTAAACTCCATGATTTTCATTGGAAGGACTGATGCTGAAGCTGAAGTTCTAATACTCTGACCACCTGATGTAAAGAGCCAGCTTACTGGAAAAGACCTTGGTGCTGGGAAAGACTGACGACAGGAGGAGAAGGGGACAACAAAGCATGGGATGGTTGGATGATATCACTGACTCAATGAACGTGAGTGTGAGCAAACTCAGGGAGATGAAGAAGGACAGGGAAGCCTGTTGTGCTGCAGTCCATGAGGTCGCAAAGAGTTGGATGCAACTGAGTGACTANAGGGGACAACAAAGCATGGGATGGTTGGATGATATCACTGACTCAATGAACGTGAGTGTGAGCAAACTCAGGGAGATGAAGAAGGACAGGGAAGCCTGTTGTGCTGCAGTCCATGAGGTCGCAAAGAGTTGGATGCAACTGAGTGACTAAACAAGTGATGATTATTTTTCAGCCTCACTTTTCTTATTTTTATGGAATTAACAATCCATGGTCTATTAACAGAATTCTTAGAGGTGGGGACAGAGACTTTAAGATAAGAAATTGGAAACCACATTTTAAACTTGTCAAGTAAGTGTATTATTATAAATATTACATGTTTTGCATTTTCCTCCATCACATTTCGCCCAGCAAATGTTCCTGTGAAAAGGAGGTCAGAGAAAGTATTTTCCCAATTTTTATAGATGGGAAAACAGGAACCTATGAAGGTTGAAGGAAGAGGAAGCAGAAATAGAAACTGATCCCTGAGAGGGTCTTTAACTTCCTGACTTCTGGCCTTTTTGTTAGATCACAGGTTTCTTTAAGAGCCCTCCTGTTCTTATTCTCAGGGAAACAACACTTTTAATAACTCAAATTTGGAAAGCTTTTGGTGAGTGTATACCTTGCACCAGAAAGACATTCAAAGGTTTGGACTGGCTCAGGAAGCCTTCGTTAGTCAGTTTCAGCCCTAGAAATTGAGCTGCAGTAAGAGGTTAGAGAGGAGCCAGGGATGGTCAGTGGTCTGCTGTACCACTGACCAGCCAGGTGACATTGGGCATGTTGGTTACCTGCTTTTTATCTCAGTTTCCTCATCTGTTAAAGAGTATCTCTGAAATCTTACTTATAAACTGCTCAGAGCAATGGCTCAACTCCTATTGTTGTTCATTTGCACAACAAATATGTGGTAAATGCCTACAGGGTACTAGACATTGTTTTAGGCACTGGGCATAAGGGGATCATCAGAACAAAGTCCCTGCCTTCACAGGGCTTCTAGTCACAATGGCAGGCAAAAAAAGAAAAAAGGAAAAAAAATCAATGAACACCAAGATTTTTAAATCATTAATTAGCTTCTCTTACTGTCATTTTATAGATTATTACATTTTTCATTTGATTTTATTGGCAGAGAATGTGAACATTTACTGGGTCATTGATTCTAGACTTCCGAAGACTCATCCTGATTTTTTATCAGTGTTTCATTGCTGATTACTCACTGGAAAATAGCCACCCAAGAGACAATTCTACTGTAGCCTGGAACTATTATAAAACCTGTTTAGGTCTGTGATACTAAATGGTATAAACTCAGGGCTTGCTTAAACTAGGGTTTACTAACTTAAATTACTGCTGAGGTCAGGTGAGTCACATACAAAGGGGCAGCTGGCAGGAACTGAGACTGAGAGACTGCTGCCGTGAGGAGGAGTGGACACAATGCAGCTGGATCTTCTGATTTTGAGATGGGGCAATTCCAAAATTTTTCTGTGAACTTTCCTTATTTTTATTTAGTGGCAACACATTCACCTTTAAGAGGAAACCCTTGAGTTGGGCCAAGTGTGGATTAAACAAAATCCTGGAGGTCAAGTTCAGCCCAAGAACTACCAGTTTGCAAAGATTTTTGGTTTACATCATTGTGTATGATTTTCAACTTTGTCCTAAACCACCTGGCCTTTTGAAGACACTGCAATTTCCTTCCTTTTGTCAGCCTCTTTCCCCAGGGTTATCTGTGGCAGCCATCTCTATTAACAGATTTCTATGCCAGATCGTTGCACCACTGGGGAGGCTGGTGATCTTGGGTAGTGGAATCCTCTCCATGGCAGTCTGGTTTTTAGCAGATCTTAGAGTCCATCTGGAGCTTCCCAGGTGGCACTAGTGGTAAAGAACTCGCCTGCCAATGCAGGAGACATAAGAGCGGCAGGTTCGACCCCTGGCTTGGGAAGCTACTCCAGGGGAGGGCTCGGCAGCTCACTCCAGTATTCTTGCCTGGAGAAGCCCATGGACAGAGGAGCCTGGTGGGCTACAGTCCATGGAGTTCAAAGAGTCAGACACGACTGAGGTGACTTAGCACAGCACAGAGTCCATCTGAGTGTGGGGGAAAGAACCCAGTCCTGCTTTCCCAACTTTAATAATCACTGACTCTTTGTACTTTCCATCTTTCTGGTGATGTTTGTTTTCTTTGCATATTAATATTTCCCACAGAAGAATGCTTAGATCCAAGAGGGAGCCAGCGTGGGGCATGTATACAGACACATTCATGGTCCTTCTGGCCTAATACAGATGAAACCAAACCCCTGGGGCCTCCTCTGCTTACCCCAGACATCCAGGAGACTTTAGCTCTTTGTTTTCCAAAGATTATAGGATTAAAGTTACTGGCCACCCAGTCCCAGAATATAATCAGCCGCATGGCTGAGCTGGGCTTAATTCTGTGCCAATGGTGAGTGACTGGCAGAGAAGTTGGGGACAGGCCTCTATAGGAGTGTAAGTGAGTCTTTATTCCTGCGGTCTCAGAGCTGGAGAAGGCAACTTTGAATCATAACAAGCTTTTCAAGGCTTTGGACTCTGGCCTTGGTTAAATGGAATTTGGAGGTGATGAGTTGGAATTCTGACTCATGTTTCGAAACAGCCATTTCAGCAAACCCACAAAACACCCTCAACTTCTATGGGAGCAGTTCTGAAAGTTTGAGTGTGCATCAAAATTACCTGGAGGGCTTGGAAACACAGGTTTCTGGCCCCTCTTCCAGCTTTTGATTCAAAAGGTCTAGGATAGAACCCAAGAAACTTGCATTTCTGGCCAATATCGAACTGATGCTAAGGGTGCCGGTGCAGGGATCACACTTGGAGAACAGGACTCTAAGGAATCGGCAAACAGGTGTCTAAACAATCAGGAAATTCTCCCCTCCTCAAATTCCTGCTGGTCTCTCTGTTTAGAGACTGCCAGTACTAGTGGAAATCGAGTCGAAAAATCTGGGTTCCAGCTCTGACACTGTGTTATTAGTTCTGTAGCCTTGGGCAAGACATTTAGCTTCTCTGAATCTGTTTTCTCACCTGGAAACTGAAAATAGTAATTCCAGCCATGCGTTCTTCACAGGGGCATGGGGAGATGCCAGTGATCTTGGGGGTGCCTATGCTCAAGACCCTTCATGCAGGCATGAGGGACTCTTACTGACAGTGTGGGACCTTCAGGATTATTAGTTTTACAGTCTGTCCTTGCTTTTCACTCTGGGGAGTCCTCAGTTATAAGACTATTTTAAAGTGAAGGACCTTCCAAATTTAAAATGTTATTTTCATAAATAATGAATCCTTTCTGAGAGAAAATACTGTAACTTCTTTTCTCTTCAAGAACGCCTTCCAACCTGAGATGGGTCCTCTTAGTGGAATGGGCAAAACCCTCAAAATAACGGCTCCTTATGGATGTTCTAAACAGACAGTGTTCCTGTTGATGTTGGGGATTCATTTTAAAGATTAGTAAGGAACTGTTAGTCGCTCAGTTGTCTCTCACTCTTTGCAACCCCATGGACTGTAGCTGACAGGCTCCTCTGTCCATGGGATTCTCCAGGCAAGAATACTGGAGTGGGTTGCCATTTCGTTCTCTAGGGGATCTTCCCAACCCAGGGATTGAATCCAGGTCTCCTGTATTGCAGGCAGATTCTTTACTGTCTACACCGTCAGGGAAGCCCCAAAGCCATGTCTGACGAGAATGGGATATGGGATATGCAGAAACCAATGCAATATTGTAAAGCAATTATCCTTCAATTAAAAAAATAAAAAGAGATTGCTGACTTGAAAAATAATTTAGAATCAAGGGAGAGCTTAAACAGGCTAAGATAATAAGTGGATCAATCTTAATATGCTGATGAGCAGCATGGGGTCTTTTCAAAATGGCTGGGATGTGCCTTGCCCAGAACAATCTCAAGACTTTTTCCCCAGCCCAGTGGATAGGAATTCTCCCACAATCCACTCTTGATTTCTCTCCTGATGATAAACAACTGTCTTTCACTTGGCCCAGCCCACATTCATACTGGGCGAAACAAGAATGTTTTCTCTTATATTGCCCAGGCTTTTTTTTTTTTTTTTTTTGCAATATCAAACCTAACTCCTGTGTCGAGTTGGCAGTTAACTGTCTGGCCATCATGTGACAAGAGCTACAAAGGATAATAGTCCAGATGAAGAGGGCAACCTGGGGCTGAGAGATAAGATGAACATCCCACTATCCCTGCTCCTTAGCATGAAATCCCAGCATCTTCCAAAGAAAGACTAGAGAGAGCTCATGATGCTGTTTTAAGCTTTCATCCAGTTTGTTCCTTAACTGGCCAATAGTGTGTGCCTATGGGCCGTCCAAAAGACATTTAGAATCAAATGGATTATAAGTTTAATGTCACCCCTCAGCCCTCTGCTGTGAAGTGGGCAATTTCATTAAAGCAAAGAGAGAAAGAATGTGAGATGACCCCTGCTCTGTGTCCCCCGCCTCACCAGTCCCACATCTATGTTAGCTGCTCCTTGAGTCAGGGATTAGTACGGCAGGGACGTCCCTGGTGGTCCAGTGGTTAGGACTTCCCATGCAGATTTGGTGGGTACAGATTTGGTCCCTGGTTGGACAGCTAAGATTCCATATGCCTCATGGCCAAAAAAACAAAAAAAAAAAAACAAAAAAAACCATAAAGCAAATGCAATATTGTGATAAATTCAGTAAAGACATTAAAAATGGTCCACATTAAAAAGAAAAAAAAAAAAGATTAATGGTGTGACAGTCTGCATTCAGGATGAGCCCAAGCTCAACTTCCATAGAAGCTGAGGCAGAAAAGACGGAGTTGGAAAAATGAAATCATGGCATGTTCTAGTCAAAATAATGTTTAAGGACCATCAGGCCCAACTTCCTCATTTTACAGACGAGGAAACTGAGGTCCGCAAGTGGGAAAGGACATGTCCAAGTCACCTGGGTTCTAGTAAAGGAATTACAGAACTAAAAGTCGAAGTTGGAAGGGCTTTAAGGTCATCCAAATTCCCAGGTGGCGCTAGTGATAAGGAATCCACCTGTCAGTGCAAGAGACAGGAGAGACGTGGGTTTGATCCCTGGGTTGGGAAGATCCCTTGGAGGAAGGCATGGCAATCCACTCCAGTATTCTTGCCTGGAAAATCCTATGGACAAAGGAGCCTGGTGGACTACAGTCCATAGGGTCAACAGAGTCGGACACAACTGAAGCGACTAAGCACAGCAAACACACAACGTATCTACCCCTTCAGTGAGTACCCATCAGGAGACAGAATTCCCCTCTGCTGCTGGAATACCTTCTGTGACAGAGAATTCACTGCTTTCAGGGCCAGCTCACTACTTTCTCCCATAGCTGGGAGCATTAGAAAATCAGTGTTTTCTTTCGGTATTCCTGTGGCTTATTTTTATCCTTGGGGACATGAGATTAAATCCCAGTCTTTCCTTTAATTCCCATTCCTGTGGATATTTGAGGTCATCTGTCATGTTTTCTATAAATTTTTTTTTTTTTTTTGGCCTACAACAAGCATCTCTTTATGCCTCCTGTGATTCACTGCCCAGGGTTCTCACCACTCAAACAGTCTGCCCACATTTATCTAAATCCCTTTTGAATGTAGGATGCCTCAAATGGAATGCAATCTTCTTGGGTCTAATTTGTTCTAAAGACTTGCTGCTGCTGCTACTGCTAAGTCACTTCAGTAGTGTCTGACTCTGTGCGACTGCACAGACAGCAGCCCACCAGGCTCCCCCATCACTGGGATTCTCCAGGCAAGAACACTGGAGTGGGTTGCCATTTCCTTCTAAAGACTAAGTATCTATTAATTCATCCTAAGATCATATAGCCTGGAGGAGGGCATGGCACCCCACTCCAGTATTCTTGCCTGGAGAATCCCATGGGCACAGAGGAGCCTGGCGGGCAACAGTCCACGGAGTTGCACAGAGTGAGACACAACTGAAGTAACTTTGCATGCACACAGGCAAGATCATGTTGATTGCATTCAGAACAAACCATTCAGGTTTCCTTTGGTTGTAAATGATGAAAATTAAATTCTAACTAGCTTAAGTAAAAGTGGGAATTTAATAGAGATAAACGGGTCCAAGGGCTCAAGCAACATTTGTCTGAGGTAGGTATCTCTAAGTATTTTCTCAGCTTTCCAATTGTTGGCTTCACGGCTAGGAAAGATAAATGCCTGCCATGCTCTCAGTCCGTTTGGGCTGTTATAACAAAATGCCACAGGCCAGGCAGTTCGTAAACAAGTTCTCACAGTTCTGAACGCTCTACGTCCTTCATCAGAGTGCCAGCATGCTTGGGTGAGGGGATCTCTTCCAGGTCACAGACTTCCCATTGTGTCCTCATATGGTGGAAGGGGCCAGGGACCTCTCAGGAGCCTCTTTATAGAATGTTAATCCCATTCATGAGGGCTCCACCCTCATGGCTTAAACATCTCCCAAAGGCCTCACCTCCTAATACCACCATCTGTCAGGGTTTGGATTCCAGCATAGGAATTTTGGGAGAACACACTCAGACCACAGCATAGACCAGGTTTAAATCTTCAAAGTTCCTGGTACGCGGGAATAAAAGAGAGTGGGCCTCTGTATTAGTCTGCAAGAGCTGCCGTCACAAAGTCCCACAAACGGAGTGGCTTAAACAACAGAAATTGTTTCCCAGTTTTGAAGACTAGAAGTCTGAGATCAAAATGTCGTCAGAGTTAGTTTTTCTTCTCAGAGCTGTGAGAAGAATCTGCTCCATGCCTCTCCCCTAGCTTCTGCTAGTTTGCTGGAAGTATTTGGTGCTCTCTGGCTTTGTAAAGACGTCACCCCAACCTCTTCATCTTTACATGGCCCTCCCGTATGTGTGAGCCTGTGTCTGAATTTCCTCTTTTTATAAAGATGCTCATCACAGTGTATTAGGAGTCCCACGGATTCCAGTCAGACTTCATTGTAACTAATCACATCTGCAATGATCCTATGGCCCAATAACATCAGATTGTCAGGTGCTTAGAGTTGCTGCTGCCGCTAAGTCACTTCAGCTGTGTCCGACTCTGTGTGACCCCATAGACGGCAGCCTACCAGGCTCCGCCATCCCTGGGATTCTTCAGGCAAGAACACTGGAGTGGGTTGCCATTTCCTTCTCCAATGCATGAAAGTGAAAAGTGAAAGTGAAGTCACTCAGTTGTGTCCGACTCTTAGCAACCCCATGGTCTGCAGCCTACCAGGCTCCTCCATCCATGGGATATTCCAGGCAAGACTACTGGAGTGGGGTGCCATTGCCTTCTCCTTAGGACTTCACCATACGTATTTTGGAGAGGAAACACAGTTCAAACCATAACAGCTTCTTTCACAATAATACTGCCAAGAACACCCAAGGCTGCATTTCATGGGTTCTAGTGAACAACACACCCATCCCTGAACTGATTAATCACGGTAATGCCCAGACAGAGACACATCTTCTCCTGGAGCCCCTGGTGAAGTCAACACAACCCAAACCACAGGGACTGGGAGTAGGGGAGGGAGGGTCTTGAGGAAAATGAAGGCGCCCATAGAAGAGGCAGTAATGGATGTTGCATGCACAAAACCCAGACACTTACTACACAAGGGAAACTGAGCAAATCAGAACCCCGGGTCCAGCACCTGGGCAACAGCTGAGGCTATAGCAATAGGCCACTCCAAGAATGCACTTGACTCCCTTTAAAAAGAAATGGTGTGTGTGTTGTCATGAATCAATCGGTAAAGTTGGGCTGCTAAACATTTCAGTTCTTACGAGGCCTCACGGAAGCCGCTTCGGCTCTTGGTAGTTGTGTGTTTTGCATTCATTTCTTTTCATATCAGAAGATTAAAACAATAGCTTCTGGTTATCATCCCACATATTATTGATTAAAATCCTTGCCCGAAGACCTTCCATCTCACTCTTCAGCGTGGCATGATTTGCTTTTCTTTTTACTCCCTGTAACAGATGATTAATGCTGATCTCCGGAGTCCCGGTGAGACGAAGCTGGGTGTCAGGTACGATTTGTCAGCTTGGAAGTATAGATTATTTTATGTTTCTCGAACTTTGTGGCCAAGGGAACACAGCTCTTGATGGTTAAATCCATCCACACTTTCCCCCTGGGCTATGAAATGCCAGAAACATTAAATAGCCCACTTAATACATAACCTCATTCTGTATGCTTGACTATTTTGTTTTTAATTTTTCTTCCCTTTCCCGGCTGCTCACATGAAATGGGATCAAAGAAAAAAATTATCCTCACTGGATTTTGTTAAAATATTAATAGGTTAGGGTTGACTGGCTAAATTGAATATCTTTGCTGATCTCACTTGCATGTTTAACTTGTGCTTAGGAAAATATGTTTCCTAGGTGATAACCTTTTATGTACCAGCCTGACTTCATTGAAATGCATAGAGATAAAAATATGTCACGCTCCGCGGCTGTGCTATTCTTGTGTGGCACTGTGATCATTCAGATGGTAATTGACCCCCACCTGTAGACAGCTCCGATTCTGTAGTCAATCATTTCATTTGATGTTAAAATATGTGAAAGTACAATTATATCATTTCCATTACAAATCATGCTGAATGCCAGGGGTCTCTGAACCGCTGACAAACGCAAAGAAATCGGGGTTGGGGGAGAGGCCTTTGGTCAATAAGTGAAGTGAATTACACCAGGCGAAGGGCTCACTTTTCTTATTTTGTCCATAACAAGGGCTTTTGTGCATGTGTCATTGAAAGGGTAGCTATGGCCTTCTCTCTGAAACCGTAAATGGCAACGTTTCAGATGCCTTTCTGAAGGATGTCTCCCCTTTCTCTGACAAAGACTCACTCCTCCCATTAGTTAGAGAAGTGAGGGCTTGTCCAGGCCAGAAGGGAAAGCAGAGAATCTAATAAAGGGAAGAGGGCGTCAGGTCTGGGAGGTTGCCGTGTCTACTCGACGCCAAACCCAACACAGGTGTGAGTGGTAGATATAAATGACGCCTGCCTATTTCCAAACTGCAGATCTCGACGATCAAACTTGAAGCGTACTAATATTACTGAGTCAAAGTTATTATTTATCTAATATTCAATATGTTCTTTGGTATTGGGACAAGTGTTTTAGATACATTATCTAACCCCATCATATGACTTGGGTCTGCAATCAGTCTCCTTTTCAGATGAAGAGAGTGGACACGGAGGGATTACTGGGCTTGCCCAGGACCATTTAGATAGAAAGTAAACAGTGAGTGGTGGCAGAGCCTGGGCTGGTGACCACCATCCTCTTCTGGATCGGGCATCAAATGTTTCTGGTGGCCATGCAGGACAGGAAAGGGGCATAGGACACAATTTCTGCCTCAGTGGAGCTTTTGGGAAAGCAGATGGGTTGGGGTGGGAGTGGGCATCCTTGGTAAGGGTGGTCCAGATAGAGAACTCACCAGTGAGAAGGTTCCGATGGAGATGGACTAGGTACTGATGCGCAGGGGCGGGCAGTCTTGAGTCCTGCTTCCGCTATCACAGGTCAGGGAGGCAGCATGATTATGTCTTCTGTGAATATGTAATATTTCCTGCATTGGAGCCATCCAAAGGCACACTCTTGATCTTCCTTCTACCACATTCCAAAACAGCTGGGCTGAGGGGTCCTTGGGGCCTCTAGCTTCCAGAGTGGGTGCATACTGGTCCGTTGCACAGGAGCGAAAAAGCTTCACTGCCCGCAAAGTGATTTTTGCCACCGAGAGCTGGGTTGATTTCCGATGTGGACACCTGATCCTTGAAATGTGCTGGGAATCCTGCCCTATTGGCTACAAACAGCAGGTCTGCTGGCAGAGCCTCTCACAGGGGTGGAAGCCAGCCACATCTCCCAGCAGCCCTTGGAAAGAACACATCCCAGACGACATCACCTGGAGCAGATGCCGGTCATCAGACATCAATCGCTTCCATGATGCTTATATTCCACGCTCCTATCTCTTAGTCACTTAGCATAATCATTGAGAGCCTAGCCTGGAGATAGATGCCTGGGTTCCAATCCTGGCTCTGTCATCTGCTGGCTGGGAGCCCTGCATAAGTTAACTTCTGTTTGCCTCCGTTTCCCTGTCTATAATTGAAGTGAAAAATAGTACCCACCTTATAGAGTTGTTCTGAGTTAAAATGCCAAGCTCTTAGAACAATGCCTGATACACAGTAAGAGAATATATGCGTGCGTGCTAAGTCGCTTCAGCCATGTCTGACTCTTTGCAACCCCATGGACTGTAGCCTGCCAGGCTTCTCTGTCCATGGCAAGAATACTGGAGTGGGTTGCCATGTCTGCCTCCAGGGAATCTTCCTCACCCAGGAATCGAACCCAAGTCTTCTGCATCTCCTGCACTGGCAGAAGTATTCTTTATCACTAGTGCCACCTGGGAACTCCAAATGTTAAATAAAATTTCTTTTGTTCTTAAATAAGGATTATCTTTTTTGCCCAACTGTATATGTGAGCTAAATATATTTCTAATAAACTTAAAACATACACATAACTACAAAATATTATTTTAAAATCTGTTTATGGACTCTCAGTGGTCTGGGCACTGTACTTTGTGAATCCCCAAAGAGTCAAGTTCAAAACCCTGGGTCTGGCATTCTAAGTCCCACCCAGAATTGTCCCCCACTCACCTTTGTATCACTGTCTTCCCTAACAACTCATTATATACCTTGTGCTCTGTCAGTTTTATACTTAAACAGCACAAAGTCATTTCATTATTTTATCAAGAGGCAATATAGCTTAATGGTTAAGCACTCAGCTCTGGTATAAATGACAGGTTTGAATTTCAGCTCTGGGCCATCTTTACTGAGTAATATCCATTACTCATCCCATGCCCCAGCTTATACATCTGTAAAATAGGAATATAAATAGACTCTACCTCCTTAGAGAGATTCAGAGAATTAAATGAGTTAATTCAAGAAAGTACTTAGTACAGGGCGTGGCTAAAGTGAGTGCTTGTGAAATGTGAGTGCTTGTGAAATGTGAGCTAAGCTAGTTGTTGGTATTTTGGTCCCATTTTAATGTTACATACGGGTCCTTAAGGCTGCACGATGAATGGCCCAAAGAATGAAGCATGGACTTCTTTACCCAGGCTCTGGGGCAAGTATTTGAGGAGTTTGAGGCCCTTTCTCCCCAACTGAAAACTGCTCAGCTGGACGTGGGGGGAGCTGACCTGGGAATGAGCCGGCCATTCCTCCATTCAATCAGAAACCCCAGCAACAGAAATCACCCACTTGGTGAACGAGCCAGACATCCTGGCCAGGGAAAATTTCCCAGGCACTTTCTGGTGGCTCATTTTGAAAGTGAATTGAGACATTATTTTTAATTAAAGTGGCAATTTGCCCTCATGAGTTTTCCGTCCCTTGATGCGCAAATGGTGGCCTCTGTTTTGTCCCCTCCTTGCCTTTTCTTCCTCCTTTTAATTTCAAGCCCATCAGAAGGCCAGTTTACTAAATTAGTTTTAATGGAAATTTAGCCAACACAAATAATAATGAAATGTAAAATTATTCCTTAGCTAATGAACAGCCAGTGGCTTTGGGGTTAATCGTTTGCTTCTGGTGTCAGCTTATTTATATTGAAATAGAATTGTAATAGGATTCCAAGCTAAAACTGTTTCATCTTCTTGATCATCACTTACCTTAGGGTTTATTCTTTATCATTTGTCATTGTTTAGTAATCGCTCTCACTTTGGACCTACTTGTGAATTAATTAATTACCTAGTTAAACTTGGGTGATTTTTTTTTTCTTTAAAAGAAATCGTGTCTTATTTTACCTTAGCAATATGTTTTTATTCCAAAGCTCTCCATACACATGGAAACATCTTCATCACTGATTTTTACATCAACTGATCATCTTGACCAGCCAGGAATCAAGGGGTTCTCCCTTTATCAGCCATGGCTGATCCCCTCAGGGTCCTCCAGACAGAGCTCGAAGGGGCAGGCAGCAGAGACACCGTCCATTTCTAGAAATTAATTTTCCTTCTCTAGGACTCAATGACCCATTTTTAAAAGGTGAGGTTTGATCACTAGATCAATGCTTCTTAAACCTGTGGAGGTTATTCTAAAGTTACTGCTGCGGGATATTGATGCCCTGGGAATCAGGTACTCACTTGGAAGAGAACTATTCATTCAAGAAATTCCCTCTTTTAAAGACAGATTTTTCTAAGTGAGTTTTTATTTGGAAAAACTGAGAGGGAGGTGAGGATTATACTGTCTAAATTAAAAAAAAAAAGTTTAGACTAGGAATCGGGTTTAGGGTCCCCAAATTTGGCTACATCAAAATCACTCAAGCTCTTGAAGTACAACCGAAGCACAGGCAACAAAAGAAAAAAATAGAAAAATTGGACCATCAAGCTTAAATATTTCTATGCATCAAGACACCATCAACAGAGTGAAGCAGCAGCCTATGGAACAGGATTGCAGATAATATATCTGCTAAAGGATTTTTTACTTGAGTAAAGTTGCTTCACAATGTAGTGCTAGTTTCTGCTGTACAATGAAGCAAATCAGTCATATGTAAAGATATATATCTCCCTCTTGGACCTCCCTCCCACCCGCACCCTATCCCACCCATCTAGGTCATCAGAGAGCATTGGCTGAACTTCTTGTGCTTTATAAGAGGTTCCCACTAGCTATCTACTTTACAAATTGTAGTTATGTGTGTGTGTATATATATACATATATATATGCTGCTGCTAAGTCGCTTCAGTCGTGTCCAACTCTGTGCGACCCCACAGACGGAAGCCCACCAGGCTTCCCCGTCCCTGGGATTCTCCAGGCAAGAACATTGGAGTGGGTTGCCATTTCCTTCTCCAATGCATGAAAGTGAAAAGTGAAAGTGAAGTCCCTCAGTCGTGCCCGACTCTTCGCAACCGCATGGACTGCAGCCCACCAGGCTCCTTGGTCCATGGGATTTTCCAGGCAAGAGCACTGGAGTGGGGTACCATCTCTTTCTCCATGTATATATATGCTACTCTACCAATTTGTCCCACCCTCTCCTTCCCCATGTAGCCATGTCCATTCTCTACCTGACAAGGGATTAATATCCAGAATATGCAAAGAACTCTCACAACTCAACAACAAAAAATGAACATCGATTCAAAAATGGACAAAAAAACTTGAATAGATATTTCTCCAAAGCAGATATACAACTGGTCAAAGAAGCACATGCAAAGATGCTCAACATCCCTAATTGCTGGGGAAATATAAATCCTTAGAGCCTACGTGGCTCTATGGATGACTATGAAGATTAAATGACACAACATGTGGAAAGTATTTAGCACAGTGATACTTCAATAAATTATTAACATATCAATTAGTTCTCCTGACACATACTGAACACCTGCTGTGTGCCAAGTAAGGCATAAGGTGCTTTATGAAATATGGACCATGATATAACAATGAGTTTGCAAGAGGGTTGAGAAAAAAGTTAAATGGTGCTAAAAACTTAAAATGTTTAAGTTGGTTTCTGAAATCAGGCTGTTCTTCATTTTTCCTCATTTAGAAAAAGCAAAATATTAAAAACAAAGCAAACAAAACCACCTTAGTTTTTAGTCTTTAAGGCTGTTTTGTTTCTAAAATGCCTGGATGTGAAGTTAGCACCTGCCATTCTGGATGAGGCCAGCTCCCATTATACCATCTGGAATTCACTAGAAGGTCAAATCAAGGTACTTTAACCAGGCCCTTCCTGCAAAGCAGAATTAGGTTAGACTATCCCAGCAAAAGTCTGGACCAGCCCAGCAAAGCTGCCAAGTGTTACGAGCTGTAATGCCACGACCTGAAGGCACCTTTGGTTCTGGTTCACCCATCCATCCTCCAGCTGGGCACTCTGAGACCCAGAAAAAGGAAGGGCCCCTGCATCACTCAGGCCTTCGGGCATGGAAGGGGGTGTGCATGGGACATTCAAATTGTCTGTTGGTCTGTCTTGTACTGTCTGCTACTGAGCATATATTTCCCTGTGGGGCCTCTGCCTCCCCCATCACCTGACCTTCCACCCAAGTCTTGTTACAGCTTACTTTTCCTTAGTGCTGTTCCTTATAACTGTTCAAAATGAGTAAAGAAGACCATGTGGGTCATACAAACTTGAATACTCCATGAAGTGGGCATTTTCTGTTCCCAAGGGTCCAGAAAACTGCAGAATTGGGTCGGAGGCACAGAGCTTTCATTGAATAAAGAATAAGGAACAATGAAGAGACAGAAAATGGATAAGGAACAAATAAGTAAGTATAGTGCCCAGAGCTGGCATCTGGGGACTGGCTGACTGGACAGCCTGTGTTTCAGGAGTCATTTACGGGAACACGGAAGTTGTCTGAGTTTCAGTTTGCTGGGCAGGAGAAGCTCCACATTGAGTCTAGGAAGTTATTTCAACACAACCCTTGCTCTTTCAGCATCACAGTGAAGGGTGAACTGTTTTCAGCACCGTGGTAGATGGGTTGGAAGACTTTCTCAGGCTGGGGATCTGTGATTTCTCAAGTGGCCGCTTGTGGGAGCCTCTGTGTTCTCCCACAATGCACTGCTTCAAACATGGCGGTCCCTCAGTCTGTCAACGCCTGTGGAACGGGATGGTCCAAAGATGCTCAAGCGAGTTAAAAACTTACCAGGTTCAGGATTCTCTGCTGTCCAAAAGTATGACATTTTCATGAAAACTTTCATAAGCTGAATGGTGTCAAGTGAAGAAACAGTCTTGACACATTTTGCCAACAGATGCATGAAATCAATCGAGATAAAGCACAGATACTCACAGACACAGTTCAAAGCCGTGGGGGCCTGCTGCTGCGATGCTGAGTGTCCTGCCTGAGAAGGATCCTGGTGGAACCACTCTCACTGTTCCAGGTGTCTCCATACTGGCTTCTGCAAAACAAACACTGAACATTATTTTACCATTTTTGCCTTTTTTTCCTAAAGGCAAAAACTCTCTTTGGATTTCTTTCAGTTAGTGAAACAGGTACTAACGTAGGGCTTTCCTAAAAGCGAGGAGGTGTTAAGGGAACTTTCAAATAGTGGGGGATACCTGTACTCAGGACCCCTGAGCCTGCTTTCATAAAGGATGGAATCCCTGAGCCCTTCCTTTGGGAATTCCAATTCGGTGGATTCCAAATGGAAGCTGGGAATCTGAATGTTTAACAGCATCCAGGTGATGTTAGGGTTTATCTAGTTAAGTCATTATTTCCTGCCTTTCCTTCCTCCATGAGCTTGCAGATAAGAAAATTGAGTCTCAGAGATAAGAAATAATATTTTCAAGTGTGGAAAAAAGAGTTCTAGAGGCTACCTACCTTTTTAAAAATAATTCATCTTTGTCCTCAAAAGCCTGGAGGAGGAAGACCCTAAAAGGATAACCGTTCCTTTGTTGTTCACAACCTTGACCGTGGAGCAGCTTTCTCATCTCACCTTCAGGATAATCATTGTCATCTTCCTTTGGCAATGACTTCAGAGTCACCCCACCCGTGAGTCCTCTATAAAAACACCCCGTGTCAGTTCACAGAGAGGAGTCACAATGTGCCCGGGAACATCTCTCTCCTAAAATTATAAAAGAAAAACATCAGCCTCTAAATATATCAACCACCATGAGCCTTCTATTTTTGATCCATTGTTGTACAGCTTGAGATCCCCAGCTATTAGTGTGCTAAGCTTGGCCGAAATTAGACCGGAGATATTAAAAGCAATTAGTGTTCTTCCTTTTCATTTTATTTGTTTATTTTTCAGTTTCACGAGGCAATTACTTAAGAGGCTTTCAGGAGAAATCCTGAACATCATTTTCAATCAGCAGAATGAAAACATCGCCTTTTGTGATTTGGCAAATAAACGACAGGGAGAAATGACTCTCTTCTATGTCGCTGTGTACTATTCATTAAAGGCTAATTGCTGTGGTCTCTAAATGAAATACGGCAAACTGTTCCACCTCTGTGCCAGTTTGTTTAAAATCTGCAAAAGCTTTATTATTAACACTATTTAATTATGAGAATGTCAGCCTTAGAGAATTCCAAACCCACACTTTCCCTTCATCATTAGTAACAGGCCAAAAATGAAACACTTTCAACAATGAAGGGTTCATATTTCAAGCTTATACAGTAGCTGCTAAAAGGCTATACTCAGAAAATCAATTTTATTAAAGTCCTTCCAGCACTAAAGGGACTTGCATGCAACTAAGCAATTTTAAAAACATGTCCAGGAGTCGCGACTTTTTGATTCATGTTTTTAGTGGGGTGGTTTTGGACTGTTTTCAATATTGTCTCCTAACAGTGGGGTCAGAAGTGATTTGGGGAAAGGCTGAGCAAGGCACAGGGAACATGATCTCACACTTTCTCCCTGCCTTGATTTCCATCAGACGTGGGGATCTATGGACCAGGCAATTTAGAGAGATGGGTGACAACCTGCAAGATTGGGAATGGGAGATAAGGGGCAAGAGGGGAAGGAGACAATGCTTTGCTCTTTTACTTTTTTTTTTTTAGTTTATTATTATTATTATTCATTTTAAACTCAGGGAAATAAGATTATCTATGGCTCTAAGTCACAGATGTACCGGCTTAGGCCCTGAAGTCTGCATGAGCGCTCCGCAGTTTTCTAACTTTCACTGACCCTCCCAGTACCATGCTTTGTTCAAACTCCTCATTTGGCAATCCATTGGCCACCTTTCTACAATCATCTACACTATTTACTTCTATCATGGAACTTTTCCCTTGGTGATTTCTGTGTCTTGTCTCCTCTAAAAGGTCTTAAGTGTTTTGAATACAGAGACCAAGACCCTGTCTCTTGGAACTCTTTTCCCAAACTCTTGCTTTTCTCTTTAAGGACTGCTTCTCCAGTTGTCTAACTATGTCTCTTCTCCTCGACCTTTCAGCAAACTCTTTGGTGTGGTGTCACCAGCGTCTAGAGCAGTGCTTGGCATGTGGCAGGAATCAGCATCAGTGGGTTGGACCCCATTGGTGTATTAACAATCAATGGATGCATCTCTGCGATTCCTAGGTAGAGCTTTTGTTTTGGGGTAGGTACACAATGATTTCTTTCAGTATTACCGTTTTAGCATTTTAATATCATCAAGTATTTCAGTATTATTGTTTGAGGACTAATTGGCAGGGTAACCTGGGAATGAATGTACAGGCCCCCAAATCGGACAACCTGAGTCTGAATCCTGGTGATGTCTATTCTAAGCCATGGCATCTTCCCAAGGTGGACTCCTGAACACTTTAAGGCAAGAATTGGGCCCTTCTGCTTCCCAGTTCCTCTGCCATTAGAAAAATGGCAAATAACCTGGGCTTTATTATCACACAGACCTCCGTTACAATCGGGATTTTCATCTGTTCTTCTGTGACCTTAGGCTTATTATCTAACTCTTGATTTCCTTAGGTATAAAATGTACACAGGAATGTCTAGTCCCCAGGATTGTTCTAAGGATTAAATGAGATGATGCTAGTGCAGCATTAGTGATCAATTTGGTACATGACAAGCTGAATAAGTGGGAGGACTTTGTGACAAAAAAAACAAGCGCGACGGCTATCGTTTGCTTGATTGTGGGGGAACAGGGTTAAGTTTTCAGTGTGAAAGCGTAGCGGAGAAGCTGGGATATTTGAGCTTATTCCCAAGTCTTTGTGGCTGAAGGCAAGGACTTCCACATCTCAGTTTTATCATCTTTGAAGTGGGTACGGTTGTGTTTGCCCTGTTTTTATCCCAATGTTGTTCCGAGTCTAAAATGAAATAGGTCTCAAGGCAATGGTGTGATACACAATTATTCACCTTCTATCAAAAATAAGTATTTCTTGAGGATTTAATGCTGGCCCAGTACTCACCATTGTAATGAGGACATGTATCATGTAAACCCTATCTGCCAGGATAAGGTAAGGGTGTTAGTTGCTCAGTCATGTCCAACTGTTTGCAACCCCATGAACTGTAGCCCACCAGTCTCCTCTGTCTATGGAATTCTCCAGGCAAGTATACTGGAGCAGGTAGCCATTCCCTTCTCCAGAGGGTCTACTCTACCCAGGGATTGAACCCAGGTCTCCTGCATTGTGGGCAGATTCTTTACCTTCTGAAACACCAGGGAAGCCTGGGGTAAACATAACTCTTACCATTTATTGAGCTCTTGCTATAGAGCTGACACTGTTCCCAATACTTTGCAGATTAACTCATTTTATCCTCACAACAAACCACTAGGACCGTGTTAGTTCCTTCTTCATTTACAACTGAGGATCCTGAAGGTCAGAGAGGGGAGCTCAGCTTTGGGCACAGTGGCACACAGTGGCAGAGATGAGAGTCAAATCCAAGCCATCGGGCTCTTTTCTACAAGCTATCTGTTCTTAGAGGAGTTGCTTCCTTTCTCTGGGTCTTTGGTTTCCCTTTCTCAAGATGAGTGAATAATTTTGGCCTGATGTTCCTTGGATCCTAGGAAGTCTCAGGGTCAGAGGGAGGGAGTGGAAAAGGGAGTTTTAGCAGTAAGAGTAGGGTAAGGCCACTAGCAGCAAGACTCTATTTTGATTAAAATAGAAGGCTTCCCTGGTGGTCTAGTGGCTAAATATCTGCCTGCCAAAGCAGGGGTCAAGAGTTCAATCCCTGGTCCAGGAAGATCCCACATGCACAACAAAGCCTGTGAGCTGCAACTACTGAGCTCCCAGGTCAGGAGTGCTGAAGGCCAAGCATTGTAACTAGAGAGTACCACCCACTCACTGCAACCAGAGAAAACCGAGTGCAGTGACAAAGACCCAGCACAGCTCTGAGTAAATAAAACCAGAAAAACACTTTTCAAATTAACATGTTCACACGCAGCTCCCTTCCTTGTGTGGGTATTTACAACAATCCTCTCCAGTTGAAGGTCAGATAAAAAGCTCCCTATCATCTAATCTACTTCTTGTATTATTTTAGTTCTATATTTATGTCTTTAATTGAACTGGAATTCATTTGAGCAGGGAGAGTGAGGTGAGGCTTTAACCTTGTATTTTCTAAACAGTTAATCAATTTCCTTGGCACGATTTCATTAAATCATTATTAATTTCCTAACTTATTGGAAATACCTCTTTTATCATACAAATGAATATGTAAATTTGAGTTTGTTTCTCAACTTTCTCTTAATCTACGGACGTCTGTCTACTCATGTTCCGAGGCCACAATGGCTGTTGCTGGTTGATTAAAATAAATCCAGACGCAATGACTGCACATTAATAATATTTAAAAACCAAGAACTTTGGATGTGAGGTCAAAGACAACACGGACCCATTACCATTGGGACTTTACAGCTGGGCAGACTTCCATCAGACTAGTGCAGTGGTTTATCAAGACTCTGATTGGAAACACTGTGTTTGCCAATTAGTCATTTGACATACTGTCCGCATGGTTGGTGGGAAGTCTTGGCCACGATCATTGAGCATTTGTAAAAGATGAGGGCAAACCTTGGTCAGGTGAAGTACAAAGAATACGGCAAACTTTCCATGTTCCTATAGCTTGCAGAGGCATTTAGAGATGATTTTCCATGTTCACTCAATGTCAGCTACAATGTCAGATACACAGTTGGGCAGAGGAAGCCACTTCGGTATGTGGAGAAACCCACTCCACAAAGGGGAAATGTTCAGGGAGAAGTTGTCTGGCTCTCTGCTCACGTCAGTGCTTTGTCCATCCATCCCACACCAGGTATGTGTTGGGAAGCATCAGGATCACCTTTAGAGGGAGAAGGGTCACCATTTACTTTTTTACTTTTAAAAAAATATTTATTTATTCAATTTATTTATTTTGGTTGTGCTGGGTCTTAGCTGTGGCACGTGGGATCATGTAACTTATTTGCAATATGTGAACTGTGCTAGGGGTAAAGAATCTGCCTGCCAATGCAAGAGACATAAGAGACATGGGTTCGATACCTGGGTTGGGAAGATCCCTTGGAGGAAGGCATGGCTACCCACCCTAGTGTCCTTGCCTGAAGAATCCCAAGGATAGAGGAGCCAGGTGGGCTACAGTCCGTGGGGTCACAAAGAGTCAGACACAACTGAGTGACAGCAGGCAGGCATGTATGAACTTCTAATTGCTGTGTGTGGGATTTAGTTCCCTCACCTAGTATCAAACCAGGCTTCCCTGCATTGGAAGTGGAGAGTCTTAGGCACTGGACCAGCAGGGAAGTCCAACCATTTACATTTTAAATAACTTTGGATGAGTCTCTAATCTCTCTGACTCTCCATTTCTTGTTTCATAAAATGGAGATAATGGTTCCTGCCATCTTATATAGCTGTGAAGATCAAATGAGATGATACATATGAAAACATGATACTCTCATAGTGTTTAAACAACTAAACATTGATAGCTATGACTACTACACTTGGATCATGACTTTAATAGATGAATTACTTAAGACCAGCTATTTTTCTTTCCTGGTTGATTTGGAAAAAAGTCAGATTGCTCAATAGTCTCTAAAAGTTTAAGTGAGAGTTGCAGAATCCTCTAAACTCCAACAATGAGGAATGTGTCCAGCAAAAGCCATTTGCTCGAAAGCCACATGGTTAGTTTCATTTGTGTTATAAGATTTTTTCCTTACTGAAACAAAAAAAGGCATAGAGAAATTTTATAGAAATGCACATCCTATATATATATATATTTTTGAATACTTTGGACTCTTGGTAAATTCTCAAGTGCAGGCATACAGAAATGCAATGACTGACAAGGAGCTGGTTTCTTGCACTGGATGGAAATCCATGAAGGCATTGGGTGCCTTTTCATCACTCCAAGATCTGAGGTTATGGAATTTCATGAACTAATTATTTTTTCTCATTATCTTCTACTTCGTTCATTCTCTTTTGAACCCAGTTCCATCAGGTTCCTCTCCACTGAGAAAGCTCTTCTCAAGGTCATGTTGCTAAATCTCATGGTCAAATCTCATGCTTCATCTTATTCAACTGATCAGCAGTGTTGGATGTAGTTGAGTTGATCACTGTCTCCTTCATGAACCACTTTTCCCTTGGCTTTTAGGATACCACACTCCCCCGGTTCTCCTGCTATCTCAATGGAACCTTTCTTAATTAGAGGTCTTCCGTGTCTTCCCAATCTTTAAATGGTGAAGCATCCCCAGGCTCAGCCTTCAGATTCTTTTTCTTCCTTTCTTGCTCTTCTCTTCCGTCCCCTTTCCTTTCATTCCCCTCTTCTCTGCTTCTATACACGCTTTAATGCTTTTTCTTCTCTAGCTACTCATTTAGTCTCATAGCTTGAAATACTATCATAAAACATATCTCCAGATGATACCTCTCTCTTGAGCTTGAGAATCTCTGTCCACTTAAATATCTAAAAGGCATCTCAAAATGAGCATGTCCAAATTCCTAAGTTCCCCACTCCTTATGACTTGGTTCTTTTGCCATTGTCCCATTTCAGAATATATTGGGTTGACCAAAAAGTTGATCTTATGGAAAAACCTGAACAACTTTTTGGTTAACCCAATACCTCCATTTCCCCAATACTGTAAGCCAAATTTCTGTTGACCCTGTCACATGTATATGCATTGGCCAAAATGTTTAGGTTTTTCTATAAGATTAACTTATGAAGTTGAAGTAGCAGTGGCCCAGTTATATGTGTGTGTGTGTGTGTGTGTGTGTGTGTGTGCATACATATAGGTATAGGCGCATAGGTATCTGTCTGTCTATCTACAGGAGCAGAGAGGTCCAGTAACTCTCCTATTTCTCACCACTTCCACACTTCTAACGTGGGCCAAGCTACCACTGTCTCTTGCTTGGATGACAACAATGGCCTCCTATCTGGTTTCCTTCCTTCCATTCTTGTCACAGTATGTATAGAATTAAGTCTGAGTCATTCTGTCAAAATCTGAATCCAGTTATGCCCTTCTTCTTCTCCAAGCCCTCAATAGCTTCTCTTACTTGAAGGAAAAAATCAAACCTTTACGATGGTCCCAATTTCATTTCCCATTTCCCCCTCACTTGTCCTGCTCTAGCCAGACTTGCCTTTTTGTTGTTCGTGTCTCAGGACTTTGGCGGTTCTGTTCCCACTGCCTGGACTCTCTTTCCAGCAGGAGGCTACATGATCTACATCCTCTCTTCCTTCCAGTCTCTGCTCAGATGTCATCCAATCAGTGAGGTCACCCCTGCTCACCACTTACATAATAATAAATTCACCTCGCTTGCCTTTGCCATCTTCTCTGCCTTGTTTTATTTTTTCTTTCCTGAGCTTATCATTGCCTTTTGGTGCAGGCACATAGTTGATGCTTATGAATACTGTCGAATGAATGAATGAATGAATGAATGAATGAGGGCTGGGATACAGAAATTCCTATGAAAGTAGTCTCTGTCCAATGGGCTTCTTCCTTCTGGGATGGAGGGATATCTACTGGCCCCCAGTCCTTGGAGCTTCACATAGGAGGGGTTTGCTGTGTCCCCAAGTCTCCTAGCAGCAGGGAAGGAGGATAAAGCTTTGCCCAAACCTTTGAGGTCCAGATCCGGGTGATGGGCCAGGCTGGGTGGGAAGGGTTGAGGGTGTTGTGGGCATGGCAGGCATTTGGAGTCTTGAAAATGGACAGAGCAGCTTCGCAAGGGAGACCAAAAGCCAAGTCGGCTCCCACCATAATCTGCCGCGTTTGCTGTCCTAGGTTTCAGAGGATCTGTCTGGACTGATTTCCTCCAGGGAAACAGTAATGTGTGTCAGCAATTACTCTTTCAAGTCGAAACACTATCTTTATCACAGGGCACTCAGGCGCTTGCTCCGAGGGCTGGAGCACAGGGAGAGGGGCGATAAGGGAGCCAGATGGCTTCAGGAGGACTCCTTAGTCCTGGGGCAGGGATGAGGGTAGGGGTGGGAGCCTGGAGGGACCCCCAGCTAGGGCAGCTTGCTTGAGACTACAGAACACCCCAGAGCTGGAGCTCAGGCAAAGAGAGCCAAGCCACACAGGGCCGGTTTTACGCTTTTAGTTCTGAGATAGCGATCGTGGGGGAAAATTCCCTGCGTTTGTGGAATCATAAATTTTTTAAAGTCTCTTGGCTCCACTTTTAAATTTAGTGCCTGAATAAAATGTTGGCTCAAGCTCCATATTCGATTATTAAAAGTCATACTCAGGCCTGGGAGAAGAGTATTTACACATCTTCCTGCTCATCTGAAGACCCACATATCAAAATATGGCTCACATCAGAGTGTGGTTTCCTGGGAAGAGAGGCTCCGGAGAACTGAGTGCGACATTTGTTAAATGAGGGAGTTGGACAAGAAAGCCCTTAAAACTCTTTTTGTTCTAACATTTGTAAGTATTCTCAGCTATGCTTTCACCAAATTTGTTGTTTTTTCTCTTGATTTTTAAAGAACAACAGGAATGCATATGTTTTTGTGTGCCTGTGTGTATGTGTGTGTAAATTAATCAAAGAAAGTTCTAGAAGGATACAGACTAAGTTGCTAACAGCAGTTATATCTAGAGAGGGAACCAGGATGGGAAGTGATAGAAGTCAAAGGAGACTTTAGCTTTATAGATAGTGTTTCATTTTTTCCAAGGAATATGTCTTCACATATTCAGTTATTTTTCAACTGGCTCTTGATTGCTATTGATAGTCCAGAAGCCATGGAAAAGTATAAAATTGAAAATAAAAATTTATCATATCTCTCAGACCCCAGAGATAACACTGTTGGTATTTTGGCATTTTTGCTTTAGGAAAAGTTTCCTAATTACTAGGTCCACTCACACCAGGTGTTCCCATCAGGGTCATAAGGATACAACTTTTAAGATAGGCCTTTGCTTTGGTTTCATTGCCAAAAGGATGATGCATCTTTTCCCCTAAATAAAAATCAATAATAAAATACCCTGAGGAGTGAGATGGAAAATGTCCATTTTGGCCCATTTGAAAAACATCTGTACATTTTATTTTTGGTGGATTTTGGATCATAAGAGTCCCAGGCATGGTACGTATTTACCCAAATGAGGGAGAGGGGAAAAGTCACTAACAGAAGAAAGAGAGATGAAAGATGCTGAGATAAGGGGAAAGTCTCTCATTTCTTTTTTAAAGGTAGTTGACTAAAAAATCACTTCCTCCCAATAGTTGTATTAGACCTACAGAAAGGTCATAAAAACACCTATAGTTCAGGTATGGCTGACACGGCAAAATAAATAGATTCCATAAAAAAAGAAGGCGCCTATAAACAGCTAATCTGTATTTTGGAAAATTTTTTTGCCTGACTTTTTAAAACGAACTTGAAAAATAGCAACAAAGTGTGCACACGTGCACACACATAGTTTAAAAACATCAAAATGGAAAAACATCAGTAACCGAAAAAAGATTTTTAAAATATTAACTCTCAGAATAATGCCCCAAATATGAATGAGAATATGCAGAATAATGATAATCTATAATAATAAAAAACAGCAAAATCCCAAAAGACACAATAAGGCCACTTGTCTTAAGACACATTCCACCACTTGGCAAAATAGTGATTTAGCTTCCATTTTAGAAAAGAGCAAGTGGTTCTGGGTTGAGGGGAGGGGAGAGAACAGCAGTGGATCAAGAATCCCATATTTGGTAGGAACTGACCAACACGAGGGACCTTAGCCATTGGGCCTTCTGACACCTAAGTAAGGCAAACCCTGGGACAGTGTCCAGATTTCATCTCTGCCCCACAATCTATCCAGCCTTCAACTCTGGGTTCCTGGGAGCTAAGTTCCTTTCTGGGGAGCCCCCTGAAGTGTGTGTGTATGTGTTGGGTAACAGAAATGGGTAAGGGTTTGGGGTTGGGTGTAGAAGGCAGTTTCTCTGTTTCCTTGCTTAGTGCATTGAATCTGTCATTTTAATCATCTCCATAGCAACTGTACCCTCATAAACATAATTTTCCTGCTAGAAAAGCTGAGTTGCAAAGGAGGAAAATCTGATTCGAACACCAACCTCTGCAACTGGAAAACGGATCCATCGTGGCTCAGGGTTAGTGGGAACATCAGGGGTCTAAGTTCAACTTGCATGCGGTCCTTGAATCTCTCCCATGACATCCTGTTAGACACTCTTCTCTTATACATCCCCAGGGGAAGGGAACTCACTACCTCCTCATGTCTGAGAAGCAGTAACTTTTCTTCATATTGAGTTAAAATCCAGCTCTAAAAATCCTTCATCCAATGGTCTATGGTGTGGGGTCTCCATGACAACAGGCTGTCACATCTTCTTGGAGTTCTCTTATGCTTTCTTCAACTATTCCTCACGTGTGTTTCCAGATCCCTGTCCTAGGAGCTCGTTGGGCTACCAATGCCCCCCACCCCATCCACCCACACACTAAACTCATCTGGGTTTGGGTTCATGGGTATCTACAATTCGGTTGTTCAAGGCAGAGATCCAGTTGATGGACTGGACTGTATTATTGAGGAGTCCTTCCACAGTCAGTGATAGAAACCCAACTCAAAAGGGCTTATGTTGGGGGACTTCCTGGTGGTCTAGCAGTTGAGAATCTGACTGCGAATGCAGAAGACACGGGTTCAATCCCTGATCTGGGAAGATCCCACATGCGGCAGGATAACTAAGCCCAAGTGCTGCAACCACAGACACAACTACTGAACCCTTGTGATCTAGAGCTCACGCTCTGCAACTAGTGAAATCCTGCACACTGCATCGAAGACCCAGCGCAGCCAAGAAAAATCAAGGCAGCGGGGTGGTTATGTATACTCGGGAGTTGATTGGCTCACACCACTGAAAATACAGGTGTGGCTTCGTTTGTGGGCTCCCTAATCATCATCTCTCCCCTCGATTTCTCTCTATGGGTTCCCAGTGTGGCAAGCTGGCTGCCAGCAGCCCCAAGCTTTCAGAGCTCTGAGCCCTGAAGCTTTGGGGCAGAGTTCTGGGCTTGGCTCTCATTGGCCTGAACTGACTTGTGTGTCCATCCCTACACAGATAGTTGAGACCACAAGTATGGTGCTGCTCAGATTGACTAAGTGTGAGACAAATCCCTGGCACTGGCATTGGAGTCAACTTCTCTTCAAATACATGAACTGAGAAAGGGATTTGTCAGAGAGCAATGAGGGTCTTGTCACTAGAAGGAGGGAGAGTACAGCTAGGGACGTCAGTGTCCATCACATCAACTAAAGACGGGATGTGTCTCCTGGTCAGAGGTCACCGATGGGGGTCAAGGAAGAGATCCTCGAAGAGTTGAGCAAGAGCCTTGGTGGGTTAACCAAGCAGGTCAGGGAGGTCCTCTGTAAGCACAGATGCAGTCAGCTTCCCCCCTGGGCTTTTGATAAAAGCTTTTCCACAAATTCCTTAGCTTTAGCACCATCTTTCACAGCTTTCAGGTTGTTGCCACATTGTTCAGAAGAAAAGTTGATTTTCACACTTAAATTAGGTTGCTTAAAAAAAGCCAGCAGCTACCCTTACCTCCCTCCCCCACCCCTCCACCTCCACTTTGTTCAAAGACAATATCCCTTATCTGGAACCCACTGGAATTTTTGTGTGCTAATTGTGTATCCCGGGGCATAGAGAAGGACACCGGTCAAGTGGAGATACCTCTCCAGGCCCTAAAGAAGGTCTTTACTGGAAGGGGGATGGGTGCTGGGGCTGCAAGGGGTGCTAGAGAGGGCTCCCGTGGCCACCAAAGTGGACCCCTCCTGGAGCGACTCCCAACCCACATGGGTGACAGACTGGGGAACAGGAATGAACAGGAATGAGATTGTCTAGTCACCATGACTGTATAGCAGACTCAGATAAACATCACACCAACCTTGTGTTCCTCCAACGTTTTGGTTACTATACTAAAAGGCTACAAGCAAAACACGGGAGCAATATTTCAGTTAATAATGTGCCAAAACATTAGCATCCCAGTTACACAACATCCTCTTACAAATTGGTTCGACCAAGATGTAGTAGTTCTACTAAGACAGATGTCCAAGTAGAAAAATAGTTAAATGACTTAATTAGGCAGTTCCTGAGCTTCCCTGGTGGCTCAGCTGTAAAGAATCCACCTGCAATGCAAGAGCCCCAGGAGACACGGATTCAATCCCTGGGTCAGGAAGACAGCCCTGGCAGAGGGCGTGGCAACCCACTTCAGTATTCTTGGCTAAAGAATCCCATGGACAGAGGGGCCTCGCAGGCTACAGTCCATAGGGTTGCAAAGAGTCGGACATGACTGAGTGACTGAGCAAGGCAGTTCCTAAATGAATCAATACAGAGGAAAGTTCAACCTTCATAACTTCCTAGCAATCGGGGAATTGAAAACAAGATGCAATATTTGGGGCCTATCTAAAAGGTAAAGGTATTTAAAGAGATGCCACCCAGGGCTGGTGGAGATGCGGACATAAACTCCTATACCTTGCTTAGTAGCGTGTCAAGTGATCCAACTTTTTTGGAGGGCACTTTGGAAATTTCTATCAAAAGCTTGAAAAATATGCATGCCCTGTGACCCAGCAAGTCAACATTTAGGGATTCTCCTGGAGAAATGATCATAAATATTTATAAAGATTTATGTATAAGAATAATTACTGAAGCCCTATTTGCAATAGCACAAAGTAGATGAAACTGAATTTCCAATAATTGGAGGTTGGTTAAAAGAGCCATGAAAATAATAATTTTTGGAAGGATTTGATGATGGGAAATGTTTTTATATACCTGAAATTAATGAGTAAAGTATGAAATAGTGTGGGCTTCCCTGGTGGCCCAGCTGTAAAGAAACTGCGTGCAATGCAGGCGATGCAGGAGATCAATCCCTGGGTCCAGAAGAGTCCCTGAAGGATGGCATGGCAACCCTCCCCAGTGTTCTTGCCTGGAGAATCCCATGAATGGAGGAGTTTGGTGGGCTATAGTCCATGGGGTTGCAAAGAGTTGGACATGACTGAAACAACTGAGCATACACTCACACACATGAAAGAGTGTATACATTATACATTCTATGTGTAACATATATATACTTCTATGTCATATATATTATATAGGTTTGGAAGGAAGACTGGAAAGATAATCCCCAGAATGTTCATTATGCTTATCTCTAGGTTTGGGATAATAGGTGATTTTTTTGGTGTGTATAGTCTATATTTTCTATCATTAAAAAAAAAAACCAGTATTGACAATGGCTACTCTAGCATTTATTGAGGACTTAACTACGTGCCCAGGCATTGTGATAAACTTTTCACAGATAAATCTACCATGCAACTATCTTATAAGATAGGTACTATAATTATACTCACCTTACAGATGAGGAAACTAAGGGAGTGTGCCCATGCTCCTCTTCTGATCTTTGCCCTAGAAACCCCAGAGTCTGGGTTCCCTGCTGAAAGGGCCCCATCATGGGTGGGCCTACAAAGCAGGCCCAGGGAGGAAAAGGAGAGAAGCTTCTGCCTGCTGTTCAAGTCTTCCTTTGTTAGTTAATGCTCACTCATATATGTACGTTCTGAACTGATTTCCCCTGTCCTTCTTTAACCTAAAAGGAGGAAGCAGGGTACACTGGAAGGAGCACTATGTAGAATTCTAGTCCTGGTTTGCCTGTGTGATCTTGGGCAAGTCACTTCCCCTCACTGGGCCTCAGAATTTCCAGCTGGGATTAGACTTGCTGCTCTGATGCTGTATGACTCTACTCACTAAAGAGGATCTCTAAATAACTCAGGGGAATTGCTGAGAGCTGGAGTCAAGGAGTCTTCTTTCTTCAGGCCCCCAAATCAGGATATCTAGGCCCCAAGTTCTTGGAGCTGTCCAAGGCACAGATGAGTCATCCAAGGCGCAGATGAAGAAATCCATTTGTTCATGCCTGTAATGAGTTCCTATGTACTGCTGCTGCTGCTGCTAAGTCTCTTCAGTCATATCTGACTCTGTGTNTTTCTTCAGGCCCCCAAATCAGGATATCTAGGCCCCAAGTTCTTGGAGCTGTCCAAGGCACAGATGAGTCATCCAAGGTGCAGATGAAGAAATCCATTTGTTCATGCCTGTAATGAGTTCCTATGTACTGCTGCTGCTGCTGCTAAGTCTCTTCAGTCATATCCGACTCTGTGTAACCCTATGGACAGCAGCCCACCAGGCTCCTCCGTCCACAGGATTCTCCAGGCAAGAATACTGGAGTGGGTTCCATTTCCTTCTCTATCCTATGTACTACATTCACGTATATATTCTTTTTATTTTGTTTTCACCTGCAAATCTTTTTTAAAAATTATGTATTTACTTTAATTGGAGGATAATTAATTTATGGTTTTGCCATACATCAACATGGATCAGTCATAGGCATACATGTGTCCCCTTTCTCTTGAACCCCACTTCTGCCTCTCTCCTCACCCCATCCCTCCAGGTTGTCCCAGAGAACTGACTTTGGGTACCCTGAATCATACCTCAGATTGCCACTGGCTATCTATTTTACGTATGGTAATGTATATGTTTCAATGCTATTATTCCTATTCAATATTCACTCTACTTGGGCCTCTATTTGGGTGGATATTAAATGACTCATGATTGATTTTTTTTAATCTATAACTTTTCCAATATACAATTTTTAAGTTTATTTGTTGGTTTTTCATTTTTTATTCGGCTCAAGAAGTTTTCTGGGTTTATTTATTTATTTATTTTTGCCTCGCAGCATCTTAGTTCCCTGACCAGAGACTGAACCAGCATTCCCCACAGTGGGAACAGGAGTCTTAACCACTGGACCTTCAGGAAAGTCCCATGACTGACCTATTGATTTCTGGAGAGAAATACATTTTTTCTATAGCTTTATCGACTGTGGGATGAAAGAAATCAAAACAAGGTTTTGTAGGAGCTCTCTTTGAACCCTCCTGGAAAGTGTTGTTTCAGAGTCAGCTCTTATTTTATTTGTCATCATCTACCAACTCGCTGAGCCTAAGTGAGGTCTGCAGGTAGCACCCAGAATAAGTGGGCTTTCACAGGCTGTGTCCTCACCTAAATCCTGACCCTTTTTCAATTCCGTGTACCTTGATGAGGTGGCTGCTGTGGGTGTGCATTGTCTGTAAGCGCTGGATCAGAGGTGAGAAACCTGGAAAGAAGGTCTCCTGTGAATATGCACAGTTCTGTGCAAATGAAGTGTCACAGTTCCATGACAGCTCCGTGGTTTCAGTGACCTCAATTCAAATCCTCATCTGGGGTCCACAGATCCCATGTGACGGAGCCCTGCCCACTTCTCCAATCTCACCCTGACTCCACCCTCCAGTGTCCTCAGGTCCAGTGCTCTGGCCTCCTTTGGCCTGCAGTGACACAGCCTGGGAACTTTGTCATTTCTGCCCCTTCTGCATCGCATGCTCTTCCCCTGGATTTTTGGATGCCTAGTTCTTTCTGGAGTTGACATTCAGGTGTCCCCAAAAAGGCAAGGGCCTGGTTTGTTTACAGAGAGTCTCCAGTACCTAAAATAGAGATTGCCACATTTATATCCATAAATATTTGGTACATGAATAATTCTTCCAGTAGCCATCCCTGAGGTCTGCCTGGAGGAAGGAGCATGTGAGATGTGCCCCAGACACCAAGCAGCTCACTGGGCCTCCCTTCCTCTGGCCTGCTTCACATTTTTTCCTTCCAAACACACGCTCTTTCCCAGGATGACCTCATCTGTGCGAGTAGCTACTATCTTTGCTCAGGCCTCTCACCGCGACGCCCGTTCACCGTCCCTCCCTCTCCCTCTCTTTGTCTGTTCTCAGCTGTCCTATTTCTGGCGCTTAATTACAGTCCTGCTATGCAGACAATGACGATGCCATCATTCTCAAAAGATGATTGTGTCTGCTCGCTCTTTTGTCCCCAAGCAGAAAGACGGCAAGACTGTCCGGGTCATAAAAATGAGTGCAGTGTTAGTTAGAAACCATTTCAAAAAGCACTTGCGCGACGCTGTCTGTCACCACTGTGCTCACGAGGCTCACTCAAATGGCACGGAGAGCTTCTGAGCGGCTCTGTGCAGGATGTCTTATTAACTAATTACGATTTTTAGACCAGAACTCTTTTTTTTTTTTTAAGAAGTTTTTAAAACAGGTTTTGTTTTGCTTTGGTTTAAAGGACAGGAACTAGCTTTCTTCCAGCCAGGAGCAAATTTAGTTACTAAATAGTTTGGGCGGGAAACAGGTTCAAGTCCAATTTAGGTCTTGGCACACAGAGCTGTTGCCTTCCGTGGACACAACAGGCAAGGGGCCAGAGCCTCAAACTTTTCAAGGGCCTTCAAAAATCTTTGTGACCTGGTGGGGCGGGGGGAGGAATCAGTGGCTGCCAAAGGAAAATAGAATCCTATCTGCTGAAAGTGAATAATGTTACACACAAAGCTAGAAACTTCTTTCCTGATTTGTATAGCAAAAAAAGAAAAGAAAAAAGTTACATCTAAGGTGGGATTTGAGTGTGTATTTGATACAACACAGGAAGGAGCAAAGCAAAGTAGACAGGTCCAGTCTGGAAACTTCTCAAAAGCCTTCCTACTAAATAGGATCACCATTCTCTGTCTCTCCACCTCCCCAGGAGCCACTTGAATGCTCAGGGGAGAAAGCTTTTGTTTTTACTCCTCTATCATAAATTGGTGAGCTTAAACTTCAGTGGCAAGAGGAAGGTTTAAGAATTAAAATGATGAAAACTTCTAAAATCTTTCTTTCCAATAGGACGGTAATTGCGGTAATAGTCCCTTTGTTATAGAAGCTAGTGTATTATGCATGACCTTGACTTCTATTATGTACTGTTACCTTTAACTCAGAATCTATAACTCAGGGGACCATTAATTATCTCACCCTAAGTGTTGGTCCAAATGGGGGACTTTCTGGAGAAGTAAATGCCACATCGATATGAAGTGGAGCCCCTCGGTAGCTTGACGGTTGTTATCAGTGATTAGGGCTCAGCAGCCCATGGTCAAAGCCTGGAGATTATTCCTGCCTAGCTTCCCTTGCCACCTCAAACTTTTTTCATCACTGTGACCTCTATCTGCGATTTACCCAAGCTTGCAAAACAAAATAAGTTTACATACACGTTTTAAACACTCCTACTTTTTCATCAACCACATCCCTGGGGTGTGCTCTGCTGCTAAGAGTTGTATAAAAATAAAACATTGTTTTCAAATATTTCCTTCCTTGGGGTATTTTTTCCCCCAACTTATGGTTTGTCCTGTGGAATTTTGTATTCTCATCTTCTACCATTTATGATCCTTGGGATAGAGAATGTGAATGAAGCTTTATATCTAGTTCAATAAATGTTGACTCTGTTATGTTGGGGGAGACACAAAGAAGAGAGTTTTTAAAATGAGCTAGAAATCAAGCAAAAAGAGGGCATTTCCTTTGCCATCTTTTTCTTAAAAAGGCGAGCCCGAGCCAATCTTCTGCCTACTCGGCATCCGTTGGAAATTTTATCCTTCAATTTCAATCTTCGGTTACAGCCGAGGAACTATTCGGAGAAGTTCTCAGCAGTGTTGACTAACCCCGAGCAAAATTTCCATTTTCCCCTCGCTAATGCCCTAATTGAATTTAGGGGGTCGGTTATGTCTTGCATAGGCATCTCCCCCACATCAATGGCATACATTCAAAAAGAGTCTTATGGAGTGGATCAGATAAATATGGGCTGCAAATGTGCTGATTTACCCCAGCTTGTAAAACAAAACAATTTACGTACACAATTTAAACATTCTTTCTAGTTTTTCATAAACCACATCCCTTGGGTGTATAATTGAGATTTCCTTGCCACCCAGAAGATAGCAAGATAGTCCGCTGGGCTTTGTTCCTCTTCTGCAGGAGGGCGGCTGGAGCTGTGAGTTGCTTCTCAGAAGGGAGCTGCCGGCAGCTGTAGACTGGAGTTTGTCAGATGCTGGACGCTGCCGGCGACGCTAGGGAGCAGACTGACACCAGGATCGTGGGTGTGCTGCAGACGCCCCGTTTGAAGAGGCAGAGCCGCTGCGAAGAAAAGCGTTTCTGTTTCCTTCGTTATTTCAGTTCTGTCTGTTGCCACAGAGTGGAAGAGAAAAGAGGAAAGGAGGGCACGTGTCCCGCTCAAAGGCTCCTGCCAGCTTGAGCCAAACTGATCAGAGTCCTCACATAAAATTCAAGCTGAGGAGGAGACAGAGGAGCAGGAGTAGGGGGTATTTTCGTCACTTGGATCTCTCATGTTTGGGTCCTAGAGGACGGCATGTAGGTCTTCCCACAGGTAAGGCTGTGGCCTGTCCTGAGACCTGAAATCTACATCTAAGACCAACGGATGTGGGCACCTTTCTCCTAGCTGAAGTCAGAATAACCTTAGCAAGCTGGCTCATTCCGGATCACCGGTCAGGAGAGGAATGAATGAGTGGGGAAAAAAAAAAAAATCACAAATCAGAATATCAAAAGAGATGACTTAGGGTACCAAGTCGGAAAAGCCAGCGGTAGAATTTCACAAGCACATCTAGTGATACTATGCTGACTTATGGAGCCCTATCTATTTAGTAAGAAGAGCACAGAACTAAGGACAAGAAGGAAACAACATTCAACCCAAGTTGTAGAGAGGGAGAAGGGAAAGAAGACAGGTTGAGACAGAGAGGGGGAAAAATCTTTTCTGTGTATTGATTTATTTGCATTAAAATAATCTGATGCAAATACGACACTAGCATTTTTTTTTTCTTCTTTCTGGGTTATGAAAGCCTGTTTGTTTTAATTATTCTCAGTGCTTTTTTTGTTTTTAAAGTAATTTTTTTTTTAAGGAAAAATACAGCAATATGAGCCTTGTAGACCCCAAACAGAAGTCCACTTTCAACATAGCTCAGGCCTTGGTTCCCTAAGCCACTAAGTCAGACTAGAGCTCAAAAGTTGTAGGAGTCGGTTGCCTTTATAATTTTAAATTGCACCATTTAGGTGTAATTCAGTCACTTTTCTCCACCCTCCCACCCCTACCCATCTCCTTTTAGTCAAATTAAACTTATTGATTAGAACCCATTAGTATGTAATGGATTGTTAATTTGACTCTTTTTACAAATCATATTTATCTGCACCAATAAAATATTTGGATTTAATATTCATCTGTCACATTTATGATGATGTTGATTGAGGGCCAGGCAATTTGAAGTGAAAGCAGGCAACTTGTCCTTTACTCACACAAGGGAAAATGCACAATTAGCTCCATGAAGTCTCCCAGAGGTGGAAAGCTTAAATATAAAGAAAATTTGAGAAAAGGAGAGTGAGCCCCCCCAACTCCTGTCTTTTTGCTGTAAGCTCCAAACTCCATATCGTGTTTGCATACTTCTCAGCAAAAGAGCAGAACTGGGGCACCCAGTATTCAATTTATTGAATCTGCGGTATTCAACTTATTTATAATGGTGTTGCAAAGTCTGTTAGGAAGAGGAATCAGATTTTTGGTAAACGTCAACTGAGCAGTGGCCTCCTGTGCTCATTTCGTCTACTAAGGAAATATAGAACCCAGAGAAAGATCGATTTGATTCCTTGTCTTCTTTTGCTGGCAGAAGGCACTTAGCAGGCAGCTGTTTAGAGGGAAAACATGAATATATTTTCTGTATATTGCAAATAAATATGAACTGAATACCTGCTACCGTGTATCGAGTGCCTCTTCTCTGCCTGGCTCCTGGGGTGATGATAAACATATTTAACAGCTAGTACAGCATCAGCACCCACCAACTGGAGCGGAAGCCAGACAAAAACAGAACAGCTGGTAAGTCTGGTAAGTTGCACTACTGTCCCAGCTGAGTTTCTGTCCGGCTTGTTTCTTGAACAGGAAATACTACCTCGAAGTTCTTTTAATGCTCAGTTATAGGAGCTGTATTTGCTTATGCTAGTGATGTGTTTGATTATTTTCTTTCTTTTCTTGCTTTTAAAACATTCTATTTTATTTTTTTTAACATTTCATTTTTATGTTTGTACCCAGTCCTAATGCAGGCGGTTTTTCTGTTGTGTGTGTGTGTGTGTGTGTGTGTGTTTTTGTAGGCTATCCTAAACCTTTTGAGAAGCAGGAAGGCTATACGTTTTAAATAAATAAAAAAGAAACACATGCTTTTCCTGATCCTGGCCAAACCCTATTACAAAGAGAGCCAAGGCATCGTCAGAATTCCTTTGTTGTCCAGGGGTTGTCCTATTAATATTGTATAAAGCAAGCAGGTCATTGGCTGGGCCTCGGAATTCTTTCTGTTATTTCAGGGTTTGGGGTGATATTTGTTGTAATGAGAGCCAATCTGTAAAAATAAAATTTCCTTTTGCAAGGTGGCAACAAGAAAAGGCTTGCACAGCCAGTCCAGGCTATGACAATATTTAGTCTATAGTCTTTGCAGACAAAGAACTTGGCTGGTCATCATTAATGATGGAATGCATGATGGCTACAACTTTTTTGACAGCCAGCTTCTGTAGAAACTACGCAGCCTATTGTCAACTCATTTTACTGAGTTCGGGAAATTTCCATTTGTCACTTAACAGTCATGTGTCGGAAGCAGGGTGCTTTTGAACACAAATTAAGACTTTTTTCAATATCTCTTAAAAATTTCTGTTCTTTCAACAGTATGAAATGACCTAGTGTTTGAAGCAATGACCTTTGTGAACAACAACAACAACCAAAACAGAACTATTAACATCGGCGTTTTCATATTCAATACCATCATAATATTTTTTTCTCTGAGAAACCCAACCCCCTTCCTAAGCAGTCATTATTCTAGATAAGTGTGTGGTGAGCCAGGATACAGGGCAGAAGTGGGAAGTTTCCTTGGACTCAGCAGAAATTTGGTGTCAGAAGCAGAAATAGCCCCTTGTAAGTGCTAGGCTAATAGTCATGTAGTTCTTCCTTTACTGGCCAGGTTGTAGGGGATAGATTTTTACACAAATACATTATGACTCCGGACTGAACTATAAAATCCTAGAGGACAGGGAATAGATTTCATTTGTTTATTCCTCTCTGCAGGCCCTAACGACATAAGTATTTGTTGGTTTTATAGTAGACCTGGGGATGAGAAATGTCTTTAAAATCTTGACCAAGTTACTTCAAATTCTGGCAATGCTGCTTTATCATCTCTGGACTGAGATAGTAATATTTTGAGGATTATTGAAATGTTGGGCAATTCTTGTGCTATTTGGCAGTTGTAAGAAACTGAGAAACAAGGCAAAAACATTTATAAAATACATAATAATGATTTATATAGTAAGTTATACTCCCTTAGGCAAAGATGTTATATAAACCACAAAGTATTTGGCTACAGCAGCATTTAAGACATCTTAAGATGCTTAAATACCATGAGATTTATAAATATTTTAATAGTTAAATGAATTTAATTTTGAAAGTTACCTAATATTCTATGAGGTTTGAGGTTGGAACTTGTTTTTCTTTTTTGTATTTGAACGTGCCTCATTCAGGTTGATGCAAGCAAGTTAGTAGGGGTACTTAATGGCATATCATAAAGGCTTTAACTTAATTCCACCATAATGAATTAATTCTCCCAGTGACACTGTTTTCATTATAGATTTAATGACATCATCTTGGCCAAGATTCAGGAATTTAGAACTCTAAGTTCCCTGAATTATATGAAAACGAAAATGGAAAGATGATTCTTCTTTCTGCCTATGTGTACCCCAGCTGTGGATAAGAGTACATGGGGAATGTCTATTATTTCGAGTAGTTGAGTTAAAAATAAAACTCCTAACACCAGTGAGGAAATTGGATTCCACATTCTCTTAAATTGTCTTCAGGGACATTCATTTTACAAGACATAAGCCCAGAAGTAGAAGAAAGCCCTAGTGTTTCTTTTCATTTGCTTATGTCATGATATTGGTTGTAAACATAAAAGGATAAATATGCAATATCAAATCATAATTCAGGAACAAGTTCTCGCCAGCTAAGGAAAGGAGGAGCGGGTGCAAAAAATATGCATTTTCAAGGACTGTGTTTGATTTCCTTTTGGATTTGTTTATTTTGTGGAATTAGAGGGATGGTGCATCCTATTTTTACAGGCTTGTATTGTTACCCCAGGAATGTTTTGGCAGATGCAAAATTAGAAACAAATTTTGCACATTCTCCAGTGCCCTTCAGGCCTTAAAGGACAGGAACAAAGTATGGTGGTTTGTCATCAGAACTCCAGGAAGCCACAAGAAAAGAGGGCTTAGGAACCAAATTGTTCAAAATGGGAAAGAAATGAAAAACGTGCAGCAGATGCTCGCAGCCCAGAGTGTGAACCTCGGAAAGAAGGGACCACCAGTAATGCTAATTGGTCTTGAACAATGGCTGTTTGCACGGAGACACGAGAGAGAGCCCTGTTTCCCTCTGATTCTGTCCTATAGACATCATTCCAGGATTTGAAATTGATAATTGTAGACACAAAGATACACTTGGCCTAATTTGCCAGCCTATTGGAGTCATCATGGGTGTCACCCTGCATGTCTACATGTGTGCAGATGGTTCCTGCCGGCTCCAATAAAATTGGAAAACACAGAATCCGTATTTTTTTTTTTTTCCATCAGAGTATTGAAAGGGGCTGGTTGTCAGTGCTCTGGGTGTTGAAATGAGAAATGTTAGGCTGAATTTTTTTTTTCCAGAAGAGTTCCTTATGTTTTTAGACCAGAAACACCATCAAGTCCAGTTATTTGGACTAAAATTCAGGGGCAGAAAAACAGGGCCAATCAGTAGATCACTAAATAGAAAATAAAGCCACTCACTAAATCAAATCTGAATTAGTGAATACTTTAGCAGAACAGATACAATTTCTAAGTTCCATATGTAAATAGAACTTTTGCTTTAATCACTTAAAAGTATTTGTTAACACAGTGATTTCCAAACATCATTCAAGCACCAACTTTGTTTTTTGACAGATCCAAGTCTAACTTATACTGTTATTTACCTATTTTTCTATTCAAACAGACTTAATTTTTAATTAAGTAAATTTATTTTTAAAGGGGAAGTTTGCATCACTTCTATAAATGGAAAAAAACTCACTATACCAATACAAAGTAACCATCAAAATAATTGTTGCTTGCCTAAGGCTTTCTGAGCTCCAGGCTTTCTCTTTCTTCATTAAAAAGGGGGATTATCCTGTGTTCTATGTCAGAAAGGTGCTGAAGATGTGCTAGGACCAGTGGAGAATATCTCTTTGATAATCAGAAGGATGTAAAGAACAGTGAAAAAAGGACTGAATGATTTGACTTCACTCAAAGTGCTCACAGTGGTCCCATTCCTTTGGGCTGGACTCAGAAACTAGTTTTGCTTTTAGATGCTTGCCTGCTGGGTGAGAAAGTATGCGCCCATCAGAATGATTACTTACCTATTATTTTCCTAGATATGTGCTGAATTTTGTTTCATAGGAGTTTGGAAGATGGTAGGCTAACTGAAAGTTATCTTTTATTGAGTTCTTGTTATGTGTGTGGCCACAGTGTTAAATGTTTGCAATGAGATCTCAAATTTAATCCTCACAGTAAATCTAATTACACAGGCATCCCACTTAACAAATGTGGAAACTGAGGTGAAGAAAAGTTAATCAGCCCCAAATCATACAGGACACAATCCAATTTAGGCTGCCTACAGTGTAGGAAGTTTTAATTCTATAGTTTACAACAAATAAAGCTTATTTTTATTTGGTATTTTAATCATAGGCCAATATAAATTTCCTTCTATAAAAAGCTCCCCTTTATATTACACAGCAAAGCTGTGTAATAAGCCATGCCGAAACACAGTGACTTACAATAATGGTCATTTATTATTGCTCATGCATTGAAAGATTCTGCTTAGGATGGAGCAGTTGAGACAGCTCTACTCCATGTCTCTCTTTCTCCTCCTGGAACCAGCAGGCTAACCAGGATATGATCTTAGAATGATGGCAGAGGGGCAAAACAGCAAGCCTATCTTTGCAAGCACAATCAACCAAGCACATTTCAAGCTTCCAGTAACATCAATGGACATTCTATTGGCCAAAGCAAGTCACAAGGCTGAACTCAAAGGGCAGAGAAATATACAACAAATATGTGATGAAAGGCATGGACATGGTGGGGTGAGGAGGGGGTGATGAATCTGGGTCAATAACACAGACTCCACACCCTCTTTGTTAAGCACAAGAGTAGATCTCTTTCTTCGACTTTACTGGTTATTTGTTTATCTTCTCACATACAAAGAACATCTCAATGCAGTCCCAGTTCAATAGCAAGACTATTGAACTAGAGAAAGGAGGAATGTTCTAATTCTATATACCTAATGTAGTTCTCTTGGCTTCCATCATAAACTTAAAGTTCAAGAAGAGAAAAAATTCCTTTTCCAGGGCAAAGAATGAGTGGGTGGTGGGGCAGCTGACCTAGATTTCCCCACTCTCATCTAGCAAAACTCCCACTCTGCAAAATCAGTGAGGTCAGAATCAGGGAGATTTTCTTGAAGATTTTTCAAGTAAACAAGGGAGGTATCACACTCACAGAGAACAAGAGGTCTTATTTGAATTAAAAGAACAACACAATAAAAATGTTTGGAAAAGTTACCATGGAGGTATTTTTGGATTCATCCTGCCATTGTCTCTAAAGTTAGGTGTTACCCATGATGAATTGCCAGGTGGATTCTTTACTGTCTGAGCCACCACGGAAGCCCAGCATAAGCTTACATTTAAGTTAATACTTTAAGGTCGATTTGTACTGCTTTAGCACCTAATGCGAAGAGTTGACTCATTGGAAAAGACTGTGATGCTGGGAGGGATTGGGGGCAGGAGGAGAAGGGGACAGAGGATGAAATGGCTGGATGGCATCACCGACTCGATGGACATGAGTGTGAGTGAACTCCGGGAGTTGGTGATGGACAACAGCCTGGCGAGCTGCGATTCATGGAGTTGCAAAGAGTTAGACACGACTGAGCGACTGAACTGAACTGAAAGTATTTTAAAAACAAAAATATTAGTGAAGTCATTTACATCATGCCATTTCAAATATGTTAGTTTTGTTTACACTCGGGCATGGAAACATTTTCATTTTGCATCTTGATGGTACTTCCTTTTGTTTTCACTGATGAACAGAGTTCATCTCTCTTGGGTATAACTGACTCCTTCCAAAGCTAGAAAAAAGCAGCATGCCCAGGAGGGAAGAAACATCTGTCTCTCCCAAATATGGAGTCTTTGCAGAGAGAATCATGGTCCTTGCCCAGGCAAACCCTCCGCAGTGCATGGTGGCGCATCCCAAGTCTGGAGCAGGCAGAGGGGTCATTGGCCTGCTCTGCCCACTGCACTGTTGGTCCCGTCTTTCACACGCCCAAGTGCTGAGCACTCAGTCTGTGCAGTAAAGCATTTGGAATCCCTGCAGGAAGACATAAACTACAATTTGGGGGCAGAATCAGAGAACTTCCAGAGCTCAGAAGCTCTGAGAGGCTGTCTGGTGTGAGATCCTCATTGTTGAGTGGGAACAGAGGCCCCCAAAGATGAAGTGTCTGGCCCTTGGTAGCACAGCTCGTCAGTGGCTGAGCTGAGGCTGGATCTGCTGACGTTATNTTGAACTGAACTGAAAGTATTTTAAAAACAAAAATATTAGTGAAGTCATTTACATCATGCCATTTCAAATATGTTAGTTTTGTTTACACTCGGGCATGGAAACATTTTCATTTTGCATCTTGATGGTACTTCCTTTTGTTTTCACTGATGAACAGAGTTCATCTCTCTTGGGTATAACTGACTCCTTCCAAAGCTAGAAAAAAGCAGCATGCCCAGGAGGGAAGAAACATCTGTCTCTCCCAAATATGGAGTCTTTGCAGAGAGAATCATGGTCCTTGCCCAGGCAAACCCTCCGCAGTGCATGGTGGCGCATCCCAAGTCTGGAGCAGGCAGAGGGGTCATTGGCCTGCTCTGCCCACTGCACTGTTGGTCCCGTCTTTCACACGCCCAAGTGCTGAGCACTCAGTCTGTGCAGTAAAGCATTTGGAATCCCTGCAGGAAGACATAAACTACAATTTGGGGGCAGAATCAGAGAACTTCCAGAGCTCAGAAGCTCTGAGAGGCTGTCTGGTGTGAGATCCTCATTGTTGAGTGGGAACAGAGGCCCCCAAAGATGAAGTGTCTGGCCCTTGGTAGCACAGCTCGTCAGTGGCTGAGCTGAGGCTGGATCTGCTGACGTTATTTATGAAGATATCGTTCTGCTTTCCTTAGGGAGGGCTCCTTGAGGGCTGGGCTTCTGCTGATTTCATCTCTGTCATCCTTATTAACTTATTTGTGTCTCTAGGACTGACACAAGGATTCCCTGCTGCTCTGTGAGCTGTTCCTGGGGCACGGAGGACAGTCCCACGCAGCTGTGGGAAGGGCTTGATAAATGCGAGCTGCAGCCAGTCCTTACTGCGTAACATTTTGTGGTTTTAAGAAACGTGTTAGAGACTGGAACTGTGTGCCTCTGACTCAGTATTCCATATTCCCTCTGGGAATGACTTGAAAAGAAAAGAAATAGTAAAAATAAATTTGAAATATTTAAGCACAAAGATCTTCATGACAGTGATTTTTATCACAGCACAAGGTATGTAGCAAAGCAAGGTCCAGCAGTGCAGGACTGATGAAGTAAACGGTGGTCTTGTGTTGTCATTTCAATGATGCAAGAATACATATAAGATAATATTAAATAGAAGATAAAAAGCAAAACTGTATAGACCCTATGATTAGAACATGAAGAAGCAATTTATTTTCTTTCAAAAGTGCACCCCCAAATCATGAATGTTATGAAACTAGAAAAAAAGTCATTATCTTGGATTGGTAGGTAATGGACTTTTAAAAACTCTAGGAGTTTCTCTGTTTTGTTTAATGGGCATTTCTTATAGAACCAGCCTCTATTTTCAAATAAAAATCGTACTGATATTTATTATATCATTTGATAATGCAGCCTCCTAACAGCCTAGGTAGAGCATGCTTCATTACTTCTCATTATATAAACAATGCAATTGAGGCTCGAAGAATTTTTTTTAAAAGCTCAGTTCTTCTCAAGTGTTAATTGTTCAGTCATGTCTGACTCTTTGTGACCCCCATGGACTATATCATCAGCCAGGCTCCTCTGTCCATGGAATTTCTCCAGGTAAGAATACTGGAGTGGGTAGCCATTCCCTTCTCCAGGGAATCTCCCCAACCCAGGGATCAAACTCTGGTCTCTTGCACTGAGGGCAATTTTTCCAATGAGTGTTGGAGCTGAAATTCATAAGATATCCAGACTCCTGAACTGATGTTCTTACACAACCCGCTCTGCCTGCGTGGTGTTTGCCCTTTAGTTTTACTCAACAGCACAGCACGCTTTGCGGCAACTCGGAAAAACCAGCACTTGGTTCTTTTATATTGGCTGGGTAAGTTTTCTTGTTCCTCTTCATGCCGTAATAATGTACCTCTTAGAAGCAAGAAACTAGCTATCTTGGGTAGGCAACTCACTAGAAAATCTCTTTTTTAAACAGTTTTCTCAAACCCTAGAGAAGACTGTCTTAGAAACCTTAGGAAGTGGTGGTGGTGGTTTAATCACTAAGTCGTGTCCAACTCTTGCGACCCCGTGGACAGAGGAGCCTGACAGGCTACAGTCCATGGGATTCTCCAGGCAAGAATTCTGGAATGGGTTGCCATTATTATTATTATTATTGAGATTATTGTTATTCCCATTGTCCAGATGGGTAAGCTGAGGCCCAGGGAAGTTAAGCAACTAATTCTTTCAGGTTTACCCACTTTGGAAGATGCATCACTGGCAACTCTCAAGTCCACTCCCTTGGCTACTCTGCCAGGAACTTCCAAATTTATCTGATAAGAAGAAACCCACGTGGTTATGTAAAAATACAGATTTCCATGTCTCTTCTATCAATTACGATTCAGTGGCTCAAGGAAGGCCTGGGAATCTGGATTCTTAGTGCCTCAGCTGATTCTTTTGATCATATAACTACAACTATCTCATTTTTAAGATATCAAACCCAGTCTGCCTGGCAAACACAAATGATTCCTGTTTCTCTATTCCTACACCTGAACTCAGGTCGTGCTTTTAAAATGTGAAGTCTTTTAAACCCCATCTTTATGTCCTGGGGGACAGCCTGGTTGCTTCCTTCTCATTCAAAGAAAATGGTAGGCTATAAATACAGGATGATTGGGTATTTTTGAGAATATGTGTGAAAAAAAACCCAAGCAAATTAAACCCAAAGATTCATAATTGCCATTGGGCCTCACTAAAGTTCTACTCAAATATATCAAAGTTTCAGAGTATTCATTAGCCCTCCTGTCTTGAGGAGGGAGTGTTGTTATTGATGGTGCTGTCTTTTAATTTTTTAAAAATACTCAACCTATTACCATGATTAAGATAAATAATTTATTTGAGATGACACAGTGTAGTAAAAAGTGAGACCAGGGGATCTGAGTGCTCCTACTAAATGGCTGTGTGCCCTGGAGAAAAGTATTCCCCAGACTCCATTTTACAAACTGTAGAATGGGAGGTTCTCTCTAAAGATCCTGCTCTTCATGAATTAAACAAACAAACGAAGTAAAATCAAATAAATGAATAAATAGAACCGATAGCACAAAAATAAAACCACAGCTGGCTGTTCTAACTTGTAGCAGCATGCTCATCTCAAAAACCCCACCTGGTGGGTTGACGCCGATATATTTTTCTGAGAAGATATATAGCAGATGTTCTTTGAGACCCTTTTTTGTGCAAGGCAATTAAGACAGGGGCTGAAAAGAAAATACCGAGCCTCCCTAATCTCACTAAAAACAAAACCAAACAGAATATTCTGACTTTAAAGTGTTTACAGTTTAGGAAGGAGAAAGACAACTAATGAATCACATAAATAATGAAACATATTACGATATCAATATTGTATATTATGGCAACAATAGGCTAATTATTTAAATAATATTGGTACAGGGGTGAGTGCCATGAAAAATAGAGGTTTCCTGGAGGAGGTAAGGATGGATCTGAGAAAGAAAAAGGAAGTGGGAACATAGTGTTCATTGGGCCTTGAAACATAATGGTTGTCAGTCAAATCTGACTTTAAATAAATGGAAACTCCACAAAGAAAAATTAACTCCAAACAGAAGTAATTGTTGTTTATAATCAGTAAATTTGCTGCAGTTCCAAAAGTTCTGAACAGTTGCACCAGCATGAGCCAACTCTCGAAATCTAATAACTACATTTTGGGGAATTTTGCACGTGGTTTGTTACACACAGCCGTTATTAAAAATTAGACTATTTAACTTTTCAATTAAGTAAATCATATTCAAAAGAAAGGTAATATATATTTAAAGGTCATCACTTCCTAATTATTATTACCATATTGCTGATCTTGAGATTATTTCTATAGCTGTGTGATGGAAATGCTATGTCATATATGCTATTCAAGCTGCCTCTTTTCCCAACTTCATGTTCTGTGATAGATTGTTATCTGGAAATTGACTAGAGTAGGAATATTTGGGCTTCCCACGTGGTGCTAGTGGCAAAAACCCTCCTTCCAGTGCAGAAGACACAAGTTTGATCCCTGGGTTGGGAAGATCCCCTGGAGGAGGGCTTGGCAACCCACTCCAGTATTCCTGCCTGGAGAATCCCATGGACAGAGAAGCCTGGCAGGCTATAGTCCATGGGGTTGCAAAGAGTTGGACATGACTGAAACAACTTAGCATGCACTCAGGGGTATTTATCCTCTAGGAATCAGCCAACAGTAAGAATCAGAGCTTCCTTTATCTCTACCCTACAGAGCCAGCCAGTTGTTAAACCAATGCACCACTGCCTGGAGCTGTCCTTCAGAGCTGCTGACTCCAGGTGGCCATCGGGTCATGAAGTCCAACCAGTCAGCCCACTGCAGTGGGAAGACCAGTTGGTGGAGCTCAGTCCCCACCGACCCACAGTGGCATCCGGTTGCTTTAGAAAGGCAGAGTTGAACCTCGGTGAGGATGAGCACAGGACAGAGATCACTGCTGTGCTTCTAGGGCATTTGAGGCTCGATCTGACTCTGTCTGAGCTGGCATCATTGGGCACTTTGCTGTACTGTAGGTGGTCCTGCAACAGAGGTGAATGAATGAATCAACATTTCTTCGGTACTTGGAAGCCAGCAGATAAGAGTTGAGGAGAGAGTCTATAAGGAGAGAGAATAAAAGGAGAGATCTGTGGCAATTTCCTCCTGGGGAAGTTTAATAACTACTATTTAAAATAATAAAGTCATTCATTATCATGGTTTAAAAAATTCGAAACCAGAACTCATGAGGAGGGAAAAGTAGTTCCCTTCCCCATCCATTCCTCTAGCTGTGGTTTCCCTAGGTAGCCTTCCAGACATTTCTATGGAAATACAAAATTTCTCATTCTCTTCCCACACCAACTTGCTATGTTGTTCAGTAACTTGATTTTGCCTCTTACTTACTTAATGATGTGGCCAGGCTCTTCAGAGAGGCAGCACGGCTTAGTGTTTAGATCATCATTCTGGAGTCAGACAGCCTTGGCTCACCAACTACCAGCAGTATAACCTTGGACAAGTTTCTCTCCTTTCTCAGTTTTCTGATCTGTAAAACTGGACCAGAGTGAAAGCACCTGTTTCATAGGACTTTATGGGCTATCTGTAATAAATACATGTCAAGAGTAAGGGCAGAAGTGACGCCTATTAACTTTTTATATCAGATCATTTCTTTCACTTCATTTTTTAAGTCATTTACTATTCCATTATATGAGTTTACTAAACTATATTTAAGCAGGCTCCTTTATATTTAGGTTATCTCCAGCTTTTTGCTACTACAAACAATGTTACAATATAATCACACAAACATATTTGCACAATTGTGTGAGTTTATGCATGAGAACAAAATTTCTGAGAGTTAAACTACTAGGCCAAAATTTTATAGCTATTATTAAAATTAAGTGTTTCCCTGGTGGCTCATGATAAAGAATCTGCTTGCCAATGCAGGAGACGCAGGTTTGATCCCTAGGTCAGGAAGATTCCTAGAGAAGGAAATGGGAACCCTCTCCAGTATTTCTGCTTGGGAAATCCCATGGACAGAGGAGCCTCATGGGGTACAGTCCATGGAGTCGCAAAAGAGTCAGGCACAACTTGGCGAATAAAACAACAACTAAAATTACTCCAAATCAGTTTACAACAAATATGTGCACTCCAAAAAGAACAACAGAATGTCTGTTGAATTTCAAAGGAAATAACTGTAGACATTATCCAATCTCCTCATATTTGGATAATCCACTCACTCTTATCCAGTGCAGTGAGTGAAAAGTATCTTATTGTTTACATTTTTCAAATTACTAATATGTTTAACCATCTAGTCACATTTTTATTACCCATTGGTAATTCTTTAAAAAACATGTAATGTTTATGTATTTTGCCCTTTTCTTTATACTTTTGCAATTTGCTTTCTGATTTATTTTTAGCCACACAAAATATTTTTATGTAGTCAAATTTATCAATCTTTAACATAATAGTGTCTGGGTTAGTATGCCGTATATGAAATAACCTTCTTCTACCTTTTTGTTAAAACACTATTATTTAAGCTCTTTTCTATTTTTTATGGTTTCACATTTGATATCTAAACATCTGAGACATCTGTAAAAGTTGTTAAATGTGCATTAATGATTAATTTCGTTTTTTCCAAATGTTTAGCCAGTTTTCTTAGCACCATTTATTGAATAAACCATAGCTTCTCCATCGATTTAAATGACACTTTTATTATATGTAAGATCCCTGCATATATTTAGCTTGGATTCCTTTAATTCATTGATTTGCCTCCCTTGTCCTGCACCAGGACCATACAGTTTTTATTACTGCAGCTTCATAATGTCCTTTAGTATCCTCTTGTGCTAGTTCCCCACAATATTTTTTATTTTCAGAATTTTCCTGGAAAATCTTATAAGATTATTTTTCCATATTAATGTTGATATCCTTATGTCAAGGTACGCCAAAAAAATCTCAGTGAATGCTTAATTAATAATCACTTCCTTGATGCATGTATTAATTAACTCAGTGAGGGAGGTCTCTTTACAGTGTATATATATATATCAAATCATCACACTGTACACTTCAAATGTCACAATATTATTTGTCAATTGTACCTTGGTGAAGCTGGGGAAAAATAATTACTTCCTTCTATGAAAAGCTCTTTCTGATCCACTTTCTCTTTTATGCTTCACAATAATGTTGGGAATCCCTCTTTATAGGTGAAAAATCTGAGACTCAGGGAAGTAATGACATTTGCCTATGGTCACCCAGCTGACACAGAGGCAATGAGACTCAAATCCAGGTTTTCTTTTTCTTTTTTTATGCATTAAGATGTTTATGGTAGTTTCATGTATAAGTCTAAAAAAATTGAAAATATATATATACAACAATAAAATAGCTACAGTTGTGTAGTACTGGTCTAAATATTTTCATATATAATACCTCACTTAATCCTTATTGTGATCTTATGAAATAGATATTATTATTAGTATAATTTACAGATGGGAAAAGATTGTATAGAGATAAATAATTTGTCAAGGCCTAACAAGTAGGGGAACTGATGTCAAATCCAGGTTTTTCTGACTCTAAATCCAATGCCCTTTCCATCACCCCCAGAAAATATAAATGAAAGAGTACGTTTGGAAAAAAGGAAAAAATACAGTCACCTTTATCCAGAGCCTAAAAATAAACCAGTCAATCTAAACTTACTTGGGATCCAGGTATATGTTGAGCTGTGTATTGTGAAATGTCAAACGAAGCCAAGTGACAGTAACGTCAGTGTGGTCCGGTTACATTGACCGATTCTGACTTTCCTCAGGTTAGTCCTTACGGCTGACTATGAAGGAGTAAGTACCAGAAAATGCCCCAGAGGTTTTTGCTAATATTATGTATTAAGTACAACCACACTCCTGCGTTGGGCTGCTTCCTTAAGAGTGGAGGAAAAAAAAAAAATAATGCTGAGAATTTGATCTCATGTTTTGAATCTGGCTGTTATAAATAGATAGATTTTCAGCTTAAATATACTAATGGTTTTTTTTTCACTATGCAAATTATATTGGTTCCTTAGCAACAGAACAAATAAGTGTTTCTCTTCTAATTCTGTGTATGTTAGTTTAGAGAAGGCACACAATAAGTTAATTAGAGAGTGGTTGGGGGTGATTTGTAAATGTCATATTAACATGCTCCTTGCCTTGTAGCAGCCGAAGACTTTAAAATAAATGGATGCCATTTTCTGGCATGGTTGATTTATTTTATTTTATTTGTCTTTAGAACATTTCTGCAACTAATATTTGGGATAAAGATTTAGAAGTGACCAGAAAACCAAACATACCTTTGGTTGCAGCTTCTAATAATATATGTGCTTAGTTTCAAGAAAAACAGGGATATAAAAATCTAATCTGAAAATGAAGATAAATCAGGGCATTTTTAGGATCCCACTGCATTAGAGGTAGTCCTTGTAGCACTTTCATTTCACTGGGGGGACAAGCTGGGCTTAGATGGGGCAAATGACCTACATAAGAGCCCCCGTATAGGTGCTTGGTTGTGAAATAATATAAAATATCTATTGGTCTCTGCCCCTAGTTCCCAGACTAGGGCTCCTAAAATTCTTGTAATTTCCTAAGTGGTAAGAACATTAGAAGCATCTCTTGTTCTAATATTGGTCTTTGACCTCTGTGGCTGACACAGAGCTCCAAAAACCCTGGAAATTTCCTGGGTGACAGGATTGTCTTTTGTTCTAATGAAACAACTTGAGTGGGCTCCTGGGTGAGGGCGGGTCATGGGAAAAACCAAGTCATGATTAGAAGTTTGGAATTTTCAGCCCCACTGCCCTCCACCCCCATTTCCTAGAGAAGGGAGAAGGGGAAAATAGAGTTAATGATTGATCACACCTACGTGATGGAGCCTCCATTAAAATCTCCAAAGTATGGTGATTGGAGAGAACCTGGGTTGGTGAGTATGTGAAGTCGCTGGGAGAATAGTGAGCCCAGATGGGACATGGAAGCTCCGTGTCCCTTCCCACATACCTTGCTCTGCACATCTCTCCTATCTGCATGCTCATCTGTGTCCTTAACCATATCCTTCAATAAACCGGTAAATGTAAGTGTTTCCCCGAGTTTTGGGATCTGCTCTCGCAAAATAATCCAACCGAAGGAGAGAGGTTATTGGACCCTCCAAGCTATAGCCAGTGGGTCAGAAACTCAGGTGGTAATCTGGGCTTGTAACTGGCATTCTGACACTACCTCTGGTAGGTAGTGTCAAAAGTGAGTTAAATGTTAGGATATCCAGCTGGTGTTGCAAAGGATTGCTTGTGGTGGAGGAGAAACATATTGGGGGTCAGACGTGTCACAAGTGAAGTGTTCTTTGTGAGCATGGCGGTAGTGTTAAAGAGAGCACACAGGCTCTCTTTCTCTTAGTAAGCAAGAACTGGATTTTTCCCGCACACATGGGAAGGTGAGTTTTCCCTTTGCGCTGGTGAAGCTTCTATTAATATTCAAACCCAGGACTCCCTGTTCTGTCTGCCGTCTCTCCTCTCATTCCAAAGCTTGCCCCTGTGCTCCTTAAATAACCAGTTTCCTGGTGGCTCAGTGGTAAGGAATTCACCTGCAATGCAAGAGCCACGGAGAGGCAGGTTTGATCCCTGGGTTGGGACGATCCCCTGGAGGAGGGCATGGCAACCCATTTCAGTATTCTTGCCTGGAGAATTCTATGGACAGAGGAGCCTAGCAGACTACAGTCCATAGGGTTACAAAGAGTCGGACGTGACTGAAGAGACTTGGCATGCATTACTATTTGTTGGTAAAGCTTAGTTTATATTTCTGTCTTTTCTGAACTTGATTTCTGCCAAAAGTTACCCTTCTGTCCCTTCCTCCCGCCATGGATGAATCATATTACATATGAGTCATGAACTGTTTGCAGGGACAAGAGAAGGTAGGGGTTGTGCTAGCGGGGAGGAATTCTGTAATATCTAGGATACATTGTGAGGTGTAAAAGCTAAAAAGAGCATTGAGAAAATATAAGCATAAATTCATTCATTTAAATAATAGCTCATTTTCTATTTTGATTGTTTCAGTTGCATAGTATGTTAACTTTCAGCATATATTTATATCAGTTTAAACCACTACCCTCATTATGATGATTAAAAATGTAAGGTGGAAATTCCCTGGCAGTCCAGTGGTTAGGACTCAACGCTTTCACTGCAGAGGACCTGGGTTCAATCCCTGGTCAGGGAATTAAGATTCCACAGGCCACACAGAGCAAACAAACAAACAAAAAAAGGTAAGGCAAAGACTGCCTTTATGCTTTATATCACCCAGCAGAACAAAGAACAGTTAAATAGACAATGATACAATCTTTGTATTCAGAGACAAAAGCAAATTTTGTCTCAATTAAGAATGCACTTAGCTGCAAGTACCAGAAAACTCAACCAAGAGTGGCTTCAAACAAAGGACAATCACTGTTAGATTACGTTAAGTCTGGATATATGCAGTCTCGTTACTGGTTCGGAATACAACTGATGTCAGGGTGGAAACAGTGGTCCCAGTTGGTGCCACTGCTCCAGGCATGACCTCACATAACCCATCCAAAGGTAGGAAACACATGGAGGCCAGAAAGTGAGCGTGTGAATCTGTTTCCTTTTAATTGGAAAGAAAAAAAATATATATTTCCCAGAAGACACCAAAAGGTGTTCTATTCTATCTCATTGGCCAAAAGAAAGCCAACTTTAGCTGCAGAGATAGCAGGGAAAACCTCTTTACTGGGAGACAGGTAAGGATGAAGGGATTGGGCGTGATGCTCCTTGGCAGCCCTGGTGCCTACCATGTATTGACTATGCTTGCAGAATCTCTGTGGCACTCTGCATACATGCTAGTTATGTTCTACTGTGAGGGGCTGGGGCTTTCTCTTTTCTGCATGATGGCATTCCCTTGGGGCTGGGAAATTACACCTCTGGGAGCAAATCAGATGTGGAGGGGACACTGGAGATGAACACCAGCTCCCTCGCCCTTGAGTGGGGCAGCTCTAAGACATTTCATGTCAGTTTCCAGTGGGATTGAGCCCAACTGCCCACAGAAGTAACTTGTTTGTCCATGCACTCTGAATTGACTTCCTTGCCTATTCTGTCTTCCTTCTCAACTCTTGCACTGGTATTTTCTGAGGCTATATTCCAAAGAAACCACTTGTATTCAAGTCTTGACTTCCCTGGTGGCTCAGTGGTAAAGAATCCACTTGCCAATACAGGAGATGTGGGTTTGATCCCTGGTTTGGGAAGATCCCCAGGACAAGGACCTCGCAACTCACTCCAGTATTCTTGCCTGGAGAATCCCCAGGGACAGAGGAGCCTGGTGGGCTATAGTCCATGGGATCACAAAGAGTTAGACATAACTGAGTGACTAAGCATAACACATATTTAAAGTCTTTTTTGAATTTTTCGGGCTTCCTTGGTGGCTCAACAGTAAAGAACCGGCTTGCCAATTCAGGAGACAGTGGTTCGATCCCTGGGTTGGAACGTCCCCTGGAGGAGGGCATGACAACCCATTCCAGTATTCTTGTTTGGAGAAGCCCATAGACAGAGGGGCCTGGTGGGCTACAGTCCATGGGGTCACAAAAGGGTCAGACATGACTTAGCAACTGAACAACAATAATTCAACTCTTGCTTTCAAGTTAGCTTGCAGGGGAAATCCAGTCTTGCTACGTGAACCTCTTCAATGTCAGTTCTGCTAACTGTGGAAGGGAGATAATCTCCACTTGTGAGGGTTAAAGACAAAACACACGAAAATACATTGAGAACTGTAGAGCATTAAATGGACAAAGGGATAACGTGGGCTGGAAAACACAAGGTGTTTTTCACCAAGCTACCAGTTTAGATTCCATTTCTGTAATTTCACCCAGACTTGCCAAGGACTGAATTCTCTGGACAGAGATCCCTTCCTCTGACAGGTAAAGGAAGTGTAATTGTTAAAATGGTACTTCCCCTCAATCTCAGCTGAGAGCCTTGCTTTTATGGCTGTTACTGTTCTAGAATTCCAATTAACTATTATTTCTTTAGAGATGGGGAGTTGGTGATAAAATGGACTACATGGTTGCATTACAGTTTTTAATATTCGGTATGTTGACAAAGATAAACAGTTCATTCTCTATTACAAGTACTCAACTGGAAATCTGTTGGGACTGCCTCAGAAAACTTTACCCCAGGTTTCATTTCTCCACAGGGAGAAAAGGGTGATTGTATTGGGTACAATCACCTTAATGAAGCCAGGCTTTTAAAACTAAAAAGCAACGTCATCTATTTCCATGTAGTTGAAAACCTCACCTTGAAAAAAAACTGTTTTTAATTGAAGTGTAGTTGATGTACAATATTGTGTCAGTTTCAGATGGACAGCAGAATGATATATTTTTCCAATTCTTTTCCATTATAGGTTATTACAAGATATTGAATATAGTTCCCTGTGCTGTACAGTAGGTAGAAAGGTGAAAGCCATGGTAATTTCAGGGTGGGGTTGAAGTAAATGCACCCTGGATGACTGTCCATGCTGTGACCCCCATCTGTCTGCTTCAGTCATGTGTGACTTCTTGTGACCCTATGGACTGTGTCCCTCCAGGCTCCTCGGTCCATGGGATTCTCCAGGCAAGAACACTAGAATGGGTTGCCATGCTCTCCTGCAGGGGATCTTCCCAACCCAGGGGTCAAATCTGTGTCTCTCGTCTCCAGCATTGGCAGGTGGGTTCTCTACCACTGGGGCCACCTGAGAAGCCCCTGTATATGATATTAAACCCTAAAAGTAAGACCGCTGCTGCTTGGATTTAAAGCTGAGATGGCAGGGCAACTTTGGCAATGTGAGACCTTCAGCCAAGAAGCCACTTTTATGATGTTATGCAGTGTGTTATAGACTTTCAGTGTTTTATAAATGTCAAATTTGACACCAGACTTTTTATTTCCTGTTGTGGAACTTGGCACCCTGTAGTAGGGGTTAGTTTGGCTGGAGAATGGGGAGATGGGGACCTCAACTCCAGAAGTGGCTTTCTCCAAAAAGTGTTGTCGAGGGAGGTTGGATTTCTTCTTTGGGAGCTGGAGTAGAAATATTAAAACTATCACTTACATTCTATTTTAAAAAATGAATATATTATGTATATTTACATATTTTAGTACGTGCATATAATTTATAAACACACCTATATTTGGGGTGCACTTCTGAACATTTTTTTCTACAAATAATAGACACTATCTGGCACTCTCTGTTTATTCTGATAAAAAGATTATTTTTAACAGCTTTATTGAGGTATTTGGGCTTCCCTGGTGGCTCAGCTGGTAAGGAACCCCCCAGAGGGGGTTTCGATCCCTGGATTGGGAAGATCCCCTGGAGGAGGAAATGGCAACCCGCTCCAGGATTCTTGCCTGGAAAGTTCCACGGCTAGAGGAACCTGGTGGGCTATAATCCATGGGGCTGCAAAGAGTTGGACAGGACTGAGCGAATGACCACACTGAGGTATAACTGATCCACAAAAATGACACATATTTAATGTGGACAATTCAATGAGTTTGGGCAGCTGCATATGCTGGTGAAACCATGCCCACGTCCCAGGTAACAAATATGTCCACCACCTCCGAAAGTTTCCTTGTGTTCCTTTTTGAGAGTGTTTGTTTTTGTTTTGTTTTGGGGTAAGAAGAATTGACATGAAATTCACCCCCCCACAATAGATTTTTAAGAGCACAATGCAATGTCGCTAATGACGGGCAAATTTTTCTTGAACAGGAATCAAACAGGTAAATCACACTTTGGCCAAAAATAAAGAAGCAGATCCACATATACTGAGGTTTCCAGGGTCTTGAACTCAAGGTCAGAAATTTGGGCTCTTTTCTTTTCACATGCCTTTGACTTACTCTCCAGCTCTCTGTAAACTTCCGTCTCCCCTGCTTTTCTCTTCTTTTTCTTTCCTGACCTCTCCTCTCCTTCCTCATTTGTTCACCTTTCCAGGTTGGTTTTTGGACATCTGCTTCTGATGGGTCACTGCACTTGGTGTAGGGAGCAAGGTGGACAAAACTGACTTCTTTCTGTCCTTCCCTCCCAATCACTGGGCTCATCGTGCCATTATGGTTTTTTGTCCTGTAGTAGTAGCAGTGTTAGTTGCTCCATTGTGTCAGATGCTTTGCAACCCCGTGGACTGTAACCCACCAGGATCCTCTGTCCATGGGATTCCCTAGGAGAAGAATACTGGAGTGGGGAGCCATTCCCTTCTCCAGGTGATCTTCCTGATCCACAGATAGAACCTGGATCTCCTACATTGCTGGCTGATTCTTTACTGTCTGGGCCAGTAGGGAAGCCCTTTGTGTCCTGAGTCACTGTCTATCATCCCCTCCCACCTGTAGGCATTCATTTTTCTCTTTACAACTTACCCCTCCAGAAACATCCACATATTCAAGTCTCTGACAGTCAGTATTCCATAAACTGTCAGCTCCATGCAAGAGGCCTCTCTCTCCTGGATTTATGGCTTGGCAAAGCCGTTCTGTAAGAAATGATTAATGATAATTAACATTTTAACTTCAGGCCATTTAATGACACTCAACAAAGGGGTCAAGTGAAACTCATGGGTGTCATATGTCAAATGTCACAGTGAAGGGAGGGGGCTGAATAGGAGCTGAGAGTTAGATGAAGAGAGAGTGGGAAGAACCACAGACAGAGCTTCTGCATCCATCCCAGGGCCTGTTGCCTCCTGGACCACAGTGATAAGGATACTGCCTACACCAAAGATTAGAAGTGTCTTTGCTTCAGTTAGAATGTATGCTGGAGTATTTAGTTTTGTACTAAATGCAATAACAGCCCATGCCCTTCTGCCACATGCATTCAGTGTTCAGCATACTGTACATTAAGTAAAGTCCACTGGATACCCAGCCTTGAGGGACTTCATTTCCTGAACATCCCAGGCTTGGTCACCCTACAGCTGGCTCCTCATCTCTGAAGTCTCTGAACTGACATCCGCCATGCCCATTCATCTTTGTGTCCTCATTTCACTTCCTCTCCCCAATCCAGGCTCCATTTCTGCTTCCCCCCCACGTATTCCTTTCCCTCTCTTTTGCTCACTGAAAGTTTACAGCTTTCACCAGTGTTCAGGAATACCCTCCCTGAGGATAGCCTCATCCTGCTGCTCTGCCCCAACCTTAGGGATGGAGCCTAAACACCACCCACCACCAACAAAAAGCTGAGCATAAGGTGAAACCAAGGACCACCATGTTTCAGTAATGGAAGGTTGGAAAATCTCATTGACAGGGAAGCCTGGTGGTTACAGTCCATGGGGTTGCAACAAGTTGGACATGACTGAGCAACTAACACACACACACATTTATTTATTTAGCTTTGCTAGATCTTAGTTGCGGCCTGTGGGATCTGGTTTCCTGACCAGGAATGAAACCGAGGCCCCCTGCATTGTGAGGGTGCAGTCTTAGCCACTGGACCACCAGGGCTGTCTCTATATCCACATTCTTAATCACACTACCACACCACCTCTCCACTGGCTGAGTGTGTCATGGTGGCCACACAGCAGGGGAAGGGCAGACATAAAGAGTAGGTACCAATACAAAGTTTCCTTTTCAAAAACATTTATTTAAAATGTAAAAGTGAGTATGTGTAAAGGAAAATACCAAGAGAAAATGGTGCAAGTTTGGCTATGGCCTGAATCTTAAAGGTGAAATGAAAACTAGCATAGGCTGATAGCGCTGACACAAACATAGCTGAATCCAGTAAATGGTGCTAGTGGGTGTGTTTGAGGAGCCAGGGGAAAAAATGAGGAGCTTTTCAATGTAATAAAAAAAAAAATCCCCACTGTTAGGCCCAGGGACAGTCCCTGTGGTTGGCAGCGTTCTGACCTTGCCTCGCGTGTCAATGTCAATAGCTGTTGTCACCAGTCAGTGGGCCTCCCGTTTGGTACTTAGAGATTCTCTTTATGCACTTAAAAGGCATCATTAGTACCAAGTGGCTATTAAAGCAGTCTTGCTGTTCAGAACGATTTTCTGAAGCAAATGCAGAGGAAGCGTGTTGAGGGTTGAAGTCATTAGCTGAGACCACAGAAGGACTGACCGTGGGCAATGATGCCATTAATCTTGATAAGGGGAAGCGTGAGCAATTCATAAAAATCTGCTGGGTGAGGTTTCTCCCTAAATGGACACCCGGGAGAGTGACCCCATGTCTTTGCTCTAGGTAAGAGGGACACATGTGAGCTGTGACATCGACTTGGCAGAAGGAACAGGGCAGGCGGGGGTGGGGACAGTGATTTCAAGCTTCCCTGGGGAGGCAGGGACCCCGGGGGTACAGTCATAGGAAAAGAAGTTGCAGGTAGCAATTTACACAATGCATACTATAGACCAGGTACATGATTCTAATGCTTTACATATTAACTCTTTCGTCTTCACCACAGTCCAACGAGGCAGGCATTATTATAATTCCCATTTTAGAGATGAGCAAACTGAGATCCAGACAGGTTATGCCATTTGCCTCAGGTGGCAGAGCCTGTAAATTGCAGAGCTGGGATTTAAGCTCATAGGTCTGCTTTTAGAAGTCATGTTCTTATCTCTTTGCTCCCAGCATGGTCTTAGAGTGGAGGCACTCAGCCTCCTTCTCTCTTCCCTTGAAGGATGGCATGGGCTTTGGCGGTCACACAGACCTGGGTTGGAGCCCCAACTCTGTCATTTTCCAGATGTGGCACCTTGGAAGAAGGACTTTCCTTCTTTGTGTGTGTGTGTTTTAATTAATTTCGAAATTTTGGTTGTGCTGGATCTCTGTTGCAGCATGCAGGCTCTCTAGTTGTGGCCAGAGGCTTTCTAATTGAAGCGTGAGGGCTTAATTGCCCCACAGCTTGTGAGATCTCAGTCCCCTGACCAGGGATCGAACCCACACCCCCTGCATTGGAAGGTAGATTCTTAACCACTGGATTACCAGAGAAGTCCCAGGACTTTGCTTCTTAAAACTCAATTTCTTCCTTTATAGANTCCCAGGTAACAAATATGTCCACCACCTCCGAAAGTTTCCTTGTGTTCCTTTTTGAGAGTGTTTGTTTTTGTTTTGTTTTGGGGTAAGAAGAATTGACATGAAATTCACCCCCCCACAATAGATTTTTAAGAGCACAATGCAATGTCGCTAATGACGGGCAAATTTTTCTTGAACAGGAATCAAACAGGTAAATCACACTTTGACCAAAAATAAAGAAGCAGATCCACATATACTGAGGTTTCCAGGGTCTTGAACTCAAGGTCAGAAATTTGGGCTCTTTTCTTTTCACATGCCTTTGACTTACTCTCCAGCTCTCTGTAAACTTCCGTCTCCCCTGCTTTTCTCTTCTTTTTCTTTCCTGACCTCTCCTCTCCTTCCTCATTTGTTCACCTTTCCAGGTTGGTTTTTGGACATCTGCTTCTGATGGGTCACTGCACTTGGTGTAGGGAGCAAGGTGGACAAAACTGACTTCTTTCTGTCCTTCCCTCCCAATCACTGGGCTCATCGTGCCATTATGGTTTTTTGTCCTGTAGTAGTAGCAGTGTTAGTTGCTCCATTGTGTCAGATGCTTTGCAACCCCGTGGACTGTAACCCACCAGGATCCTCTGTCCATGGGATTCCCTAGGAGAAGAATACTGGAGTGGGGAGCCATTCCCTTCTCCAGGTGATCTTCCTGATCCACAGATAGAACCTGGATCTCCTACATTGCTGGCTGATTCTTTACTGTCTGGGCCAGTAGGGAAGCCCTTTGTGTCCTGAGTCACTGTCTATCATCCCCTCCCACCTGTAGGCATTCATTTTTCTCTTTACAACTTACCCCTCCAGAAACATCCACATATTCAAGTCTCTGACAGTCAGTATTCCATAAACTGTCAGCTCCATGCAAGAGGCCTCTCTCTCCTGGATTTATGGCTTGGCAAAGCCGTTCTGTAAGAAATGATTAATGATAATTAACATTTTAACTTCAGGCCATTTAATGACACTCAACAAAGGGGTCAAGTGAAACTCATGGGTGTCATATGTCAAATGTCACAGTGAAGGGAGGGGGCTGAATAGGAGCTGAGAGTTAGATGAAGAGAGAGTGGGAAGAACCACAGACAGAGCTTCTGCATCCATCCCAGGGCCTGTTGCCTCCTGGACCACAGTGATAAGGATACTGCCTACACCAAAGATTAGAAGTGTCTTTGCTTCAGTTAGAATGTATGTTGGAGTATTCAGTTTTGTACTAAATGCAATAACAGCCCATGCCCTTCTGCCACATGCATTCAGTGTTCAGCATACTGTACATTAAGTAAAGTCCACTGGATACCCAGCCTTGAGGGACTTCATTTCCTGAACATCCCAGGCTTGGTCACCCTACAGCTGGCTCCTCATCTCTGAAGTCTCTGAACTGACATCCGCCATGCCCATTCATCTTTGTGTCCTCATTTCACTTCCTCTCCCCAATCCAGGCTCCATTTCTGCTTCCCCCCCACGTATTCCTTTCCCTCTCTTTTGCTCACTGAAAGTTTACAGCTTTCACCAGTGTTCAGGAATACCCTCCCTGAGGATAGCCTCATCCTGCTGCTCTGCCCCAACCTTAGGGATGGAGCCTAAACACCACCCACCACCAACAAAAAGCTGAGCATAAGGTGAAACCAAGGACCACCATGTTTCAGTAATGGAAGGTTGGAAAATCTCATTGACAGGGAAGCCTGGTGGTTACAGTCCATGGGGTTGCAACAAGTTGGACATGACTGAGCAACTAACACACACACACATTTATTTATTTAGCTTTGCTAGATCTTAGTTGCGGCCTGTGGGATCTGGTTTCCTGACCAGGAATGAAACCGAGGCCCCCTGCATTGTGAGGGTGCAGTCTTAGCCACTGGACCACCAGGGCTGTCTCTATATCCACATTCTTAATCACACTACCACACCACCTCTCCACTGGCTGAGTGTGTCATGGTGGCCACACAGCAGGGGAAGGGCAGACATAAAGAGTAGGTACCAATACAAAGTTTCCTTTTCAAAAACATTTATTTAAAATGTAAAAGTGAGTATGTGTAAAGGAAAATACCAAGAGAAAATGGTGCAAGTTTGGCTATGGCCTGAATCTTAAAGGTGAAATGAAAACTAGCATAGGCTGATAGCGCTGACACAAACATAGCTGAATCCAGTAAATGGTGCTAGTGGGTGTGTTTGAGGAGCCAGGGGGAAAAATGAGGAGCTTTTCAATGTAATAAAAAAAAAAAACCCCACTGTTAGGCCCAGGGACAGTCCCTGTGGTTGGCAGCGTTCTGACCTTGCCTCGCGTGTCAATGTCAATAGCTGTTGTCACCAGTCAGTGGGCCTCCCGTTTGGTACTTAGAGATTCTCTTTATGCACTTAAAAGGCATCATTAGTACCAAGTGGCTATTAAAGCAGTCTTGCTGTTCAGAACGATTTTCTGAAGCAAATGCAGAGGAAGCGTGTTGAGGGTTGAAGTCATTAGCTGAGACCACAGAAGGACTGACCGTGGGCAATGATGCCATTAATCTTGATAAGGGGAAGCGTGAGCAATTCATAAAAATCTGCTGGGTGAGGTTTCTCCCTAAATGGACACCCGGGAGAGTGACCCCATGTCTTTGCTCTAGGTAAGAGGGACACATGTGAGCTGTGACATCGACTTGGCAGAAGGAACAGGGCAGGCGGGGGTGGGGACAGTGATTTCAAGCTTCCCTGGGGAGGCAGGGACCCCGGGGGTACAGTCATAGGAAAAGAAGTTGCAGGTAGCAATTTACACAATGCATACTATAGACCAGGTACATGATTCTAATGCTTTACATATTAACTCTTTCGTCTTCACCACAGTCCAACGAGGCAGGCATTATTATAATTCCCATTTTAGAGATGAGCAAACTGAGATCCAGACAGGTTATGCCATTTGCCTCAGGTGGCAGAGCCTGTAAATTGCAGAGCTGGGATTTAAGCTCATAGGTCTGCTTTTAGAAGTCATGTTCTTATCTCTTTGCTCCCAGCATGGTCTTAGAGTGGAGGCACTCAGCCTCCTTCTCTCTTCCCTTGAAGGATGGCATGGGCTTTGGCGGTCACACAGACCTGGGTTGGAGCCCCAACTCTGTCATTTTCCAGATGTGGCACCTTGGAAGAAGGACTTTCCTTCTTTGTGTGTGTGTGTTTTAATTAATTTCGAAATTTTGGTTGTGCTGGATCTCTGTTGCAGCATGCAGGCTCTCTAGTTGTGGCCAGAGGCTTTCTAATTGAAGCGTGAGGGCTTAATTGCCCCACAGCTTGTGAGATCTCAGTCCCCTGACCAGGGATCGAACCCACACCCCCTGCATTGGAAGGTAGATTCTTAACCACTGGATTACCAGAGAAGTCCCAGGACTTTGCTTCTTAAAACTCAATTTCTTCCTTTATAGAGTGCTATGAAATTCTATGTGGTGTCAGAGACTTAATGGTTCTTGAGTATATGTTACTGGCTTCTTCTTCCCCATCAAGGCTGCAGACATGATCACCAGGGCAGGATGTTGATGGGGGAATATGATTGGCAGCTAGATGCCTGCCCCAACCAGCATCTCTTTGGCGAGTGGCTGGTATAGATCATTGGTCAGAGAGTCAGCACTCTTTTCTCAGTCACCTACTTCCTAACTGGACTTGTTTAACTTGGGTTCCCGGTTAGGGTCTGCTATGAGCTAAATGTTTATGGCCCTCCAGAACCCCTATGTTGAAGCCTTCAACCTGAGTGGGACTGTATTTGAAGACAGGGCCTGTGCAGAGGTGATAAAGGTCAAATGAGGCCATAAGGGTAGGCCCCCAGTCCTAGAGGACTGGTGCCCTTGTAAGTAGAGGAAGAAACACCAGCATTCTCTCTTTCCACCATGAGAGGGTACCACGATACCGCGGCCATCTGTGAGCCAAGAAGAAAGCTCTCACTAGAAACCAGATTGGCTTGCACCTTGGCCGTGAACTTCCCATACTGGAATTGGGAGAAAATAAATGTCTGTTGTGCAAGCCGCTCAGGCTGTGGTATTTTGTTATGGCAGCCTTAGCTGACTAAGATAGAACCCCAAACCCACAAGCTGAATGGGAGAATAATAAACCCTTGCAAGTTCCTTCAGAACTGTGCCTTCTGCAATGATCCCAATTTGGGTAAGGATTGTTTGTTATTATTCAATCACTAAGTCGTGTTTGACTCTGTGACCCCATGAACTGCAGCACACCAGGCTTCCTTGCCCTTCACTATCTCCCAGAGTTTGCTCAAACTCATGTCCATTGAGTCGATGATGCCATCCAACCATCTCATCCTCTGTTGTCCCCTTCTCTTCCCGCCCTCAATATTTCCCAGCATTAGGGTCTTTTCCAATGAGTCGGCTGTTTGCATCAAGGTGGCCACAGTATTGGAACTTCAGATTCAGCATCAGTCCTCCCAATGAATATTCAAGATTGATTTCTTTAGGATTGACTGGTTTGATCTCCTTGCTGTCCAAGGGACNCTCTTCCCGCCCTCAATATTTCCCAGCATTAGGGTCTTTTCCAATGAGTCGGCTGTTTGCATCAAGGTGGCCACAGTATTGGAACTTCAGATTCAGCATCAGTCCTCCCAATGAATATTCAAGATTGATTTCTTTAGGATTGACTGGTTTGATCTCCTTGCTGTCCAAGGGACTGTCAAGTGTCTTCTCCAGCACCACAGTTTAAAAGTACCAATTCTTCAGCGCTCAGCCTTCTTCATGGTCCAGCTCTCTACTACAAACTCTATGCTACTCCTCCCATTAAATGGTAGAGTTGAATTCCTCTCCTCCTGACTCCGGACAAGCTTTAGTGACTTGCTAAACCAACAGAATGCAGTGGGAGTGACATCTTGTGACTTCTGAGGATGGGTCATAAGAAACCTTGCAGCTTCTCCCAGGCCTCTTGGAACGCTTGCTCTCTAAACCTGGCTGCCATAATGTAAGGAAACTCGAGCAGCCCACGGGGAGGGTGGAAACTTATGCAGGGGCTGGAACCCCACATCCTCCTTGGAAGTGGGTCCTCCACTTTCAGTCAAGCTGCATCTACTAACGCCTCATGGACCAGAAACAAATCATTCCCACTAAACACTGCCCACATGTCAGATCCCTGGGCAAAATCAGTGACTGTTGAGCCACTAAGTTCGAAGGAGATTTTTCCCTCTGCAATACATAATTGGGACACCAAGAAACACTTCCAAAGGGCTCCCACCCCTGTTCAGAGACACCTCTGAGTTGTCTTAGGCATGACTCAGCTCTTGTGCCTAGGAACTTCTGCTCTATGTGCAGGCAGCTGGGATATGAGATAAGCAAGGCTCAAGAATGTCTCCCTGGCTTGACACTGGCCACTGATGTCCCAGATTACATCCATCTCTGAGCTCCTTCATAAACAAAATAGAAAAATGTAACTGTTATACCTCATTTTATCCTGGGGAAAACATGAAGTCCATAGGGTCTAGGGAGCAACTGGAGGCTCGTCAACTTTTTCTGCTAAATCTCATTACTTACTCCGACACCATTCTAAAAAATACTGGGGCTAGAAAGAGAAACAGCCTTGTTGTAGTTCACTGATTCTCAATCTTGGCTATACATTGGAATTACTGAAAAGTTTCAATTACTGTGAGGGCCTACCCCTAGAGGTGGAATTTAGTTGGTCTGAGGTACGGCTTCCCAGGTGGCTCTAGTGGTAAAGAAGCTGCTGGCCAGTGCAGAAGACGTTAAGAGACAGGAGTTTAATCCCTGGGTTGGGAAGATCCCTTGGAGGAGGGCATGGCAGTCCATTCCAGTATTCTTCCCTGGAGAATCCCATGAACATAGGAGTCTGGAGGGGTAAGTCCATAAGATTGCAAAGAGTTGGACATGATTGAAGTGACTTAGCACACACAGCTTGGATATTGGTATGAAAAATCAAAACAAAACAAAACACTTTCCTGGCTGATTTTATGCACCCCCAGGGTTGAGAACAAATACCCTAGACTCATCATCGTTATCGCTGTTGGCATCATTGTGCTAAGGTAGGTTGTCTAAGACTCTGAATAAAGCCAAGTTGGAATTTGGAGACAGTCCCAGGCAATGAGAGAAGACCTCAGTCTCTGATGATCTCATAAATAATAATCACCCTTCACATTAATACAGATTAACTCGCCAAACAGTTGAATGTGTACCAGCCTTGATGTGAGCTGATCATGGCATTAAATAATGCTGAATCTCAGCGTGACCCAAATGAGTTCCTCTTCAAGTTTCTTTGAATCCTCTGATTCACAAAGGAGAAACCTCTGTTTGGTGTTAGCATGTCTTTAACATCTCTCCAACTCTTGGCAAACACAGGGCATTGATTTGCACTGACCAAAATTTAAGTAACACTGACCTACATCTTTGTCTCCATGGCAGCTAGAGAAATTGTGAAAGAGCCATATGGTTCAATGTGATTTCAACCTACCAGGAGAAAGCTGAATCTCAGAGGCTTTTGGTGACTTGCTCGAGGACTCAAGTCACTGCCTCTCCACCCTCTCCAGTTTCAGTTTCAGTTCAGTCACTCAGCTGTGTCTGACTCTTTGTGATCCATGGACTGCAACATGCCAGGCCTCGCTGTCCATCACCAACTCCCAGTCAGTGATGCTATCCAACCATCTCATCCTCTGCCATCCCCTTCTCCTCCTGCCTTGCTCTTTGCATCAGATGGTCAAAGTATTGGAGGTTCAGCTTCAACATTAGTCCTGCCAATGAATGTTCAGGACTGATTTCTTTTAGGATGGACTGGTTGGATCTGCTTGCAGTCTAAGGAACTCTCAAGAGTCTTTTCCAACACCACAATTCAAAACCACACTCTCCAACTTAGCATTTAATGAAAATCATGCCAACGGAGGCGGTCTTCCACCATATAACTGGAAGACAGCTGTTGGGCTCCAGTCTTACTCTGATCTCAGAGTAAGGGCCAAGCAGATCCCACTGAGAGGGCAAGGGAAAGAGAAGGCATACAGGGTAGGACAAAGAACATGGAGTTGTGGAGAAGAGTAAGACTCATTGAGTTCAAGAGATTGATTTCAGGAGGGATGTGGAGAAAAAAATTGGTGCAAAAAAGAAAGAACCTTCTATTACAGCCAAGGCTGCAAGAGGAGACAGTGAGAGACTCACCCCCTCCATCACTTCGTTTGCTTAAGATACAATCTTCCCTTCATGGTGTTGATTTTTCTTGAATATGTAAGGATTCTGGATGGCAGGCAGAACTCTCTTACATGAAGAGGTGCTGGGAGCTCCAAAGATGCTTCCAACGCTGGAACCCTAGTTAGTCGTCAGACCTCTGGGGGAGGCAAGTTCGTCTCCCAGGTCACTTCCTCCTCCTCCGATAACAACTAATCTTTGAGCTTCAGGATGGGGGGTGGGGAGCTGAACCAGATGAGGCGATTGCATGTGAATCCAGATTAAATCCTGGAGGGAATATTTGCACCTGTTACTGGGATGTGATTTACTCTTGGCCAAAAATAGGCATTTTAAAGCCTCAGGCTGAACTTAGGGTCTGGCCACTTGAGGGTCAGCCACTACTACTCAGGTCAGAGGCCCCTCAGGCTACCTAGGGTGCTTGTCACATAAGCAAATCTTCCAGCCCACCTCTCAGCAGGGTCCTTTAGTCATGGTCTGATTGCAGTGGCGGAGATCCACAGGTTATATTTTAGCAAACACTGACCAGGGGTGTGGTGTCTTAGACAGTCTTGACCCAGGGAAAGGTGAGCAGTGGGAGAGGGGGGGATGCTCTTGGCCAGGATGTGGGGTCAGGTCCAGGAAGCACTGAAAGTCCCTTTCCATTGGACATTCCTGAGAAGGAAGCAGGGCAACCTGGAGCTCCAGAGGCAACAGATAACACTCACAGACAGTCTCAGAGACAAGCCTCTTATTCATAATAGAAAAAAAGAATTTTAAAACAAGAAAATGCACTGACTGTAGAACTTAGTGGTTAAGGGGCTTCCCTGGTGGTTAAGATGATAAGGAATCTGCCTGCAATGTGGGAGACTTGGGTTCGATCCTTGGATCAGGAAGATCCCCTGAAGAAGGGAATGACTACCCACTCCAGTATTCTTGCCTGGATAATTCCATGGACAGAGGAGCCTGGTGGGCTATAGTCCACTGAGTTGCAAAGAGTCAGACACGACCAAGCAACTAATTTTCACCTTTCACTTAAGAATGAGCCCTACTCAGGGTCTGACTTCTTTACTTGCTAACTGGTTAACTGACATCAAGGTATTTTACTTCCCTGAGCTTCATTTTTCTTCATTGAGTAGATGGGACATACTAGAAAATACATAGGTTCCTGGGACTCTTGCAACGTATAAATGAGTCAGTGCATTTAAAGGACATGGCACTGAGTCTGGCAGACAAAAAGGGCTTTATAAGCTCTTATCATCATTACCAGGGTCATAGGATGTTGCAGCCAAAAGTGATCATAGAGGTCATCTAGTAGGTCCCATGCCAATGTCATGACTACTGGCCGGAAAGGACTCAATAAAGGAAGAAGGCACTTAAGTGTTACGGCTCCCTCGGCTCAGCCTCTCTCTATCCAGTCCTCTGGTGGTTGCTCCCCAGCCAAGGGAAGAAGCACATTTGTCATTAAGGGAGTTTGGAGAGACCTTTCTATAGTTTCTCCAAGCCTGAGAACGTCACCTTGCTGCCTTGACTGTCGCTCACTTTGCAGAGCTCACAGGCCAGCTGTCTGCAGGCCCCAGCAGGCTCAGCCAAGACAGCCGGGTTGCATCCCCCCTCCCCTTGCTCAGGCGTTTAATCAAAACAGTATTCAAAATATGATTCTGGGAGATTATATTGGGAGATTTGCAGGAGGCTCTCAGTGGGGGCAGAGATAGTGGGAACAGATTGCTGCTGGAGGCCAGAGGCTGGGATTGCAGGCTCAGACTTGCCATTCTCAGGCTTTTGGCTGTACTCTTGGAGCCGACCATCAGCTCTGCAGAGAACACTGAGCACAAGGATAGAGAACTAGATTATCTCCATACTTGACTGCTGGGGAAACTAAAAGAGGGCAAAGGGCTTGTCTACAGCCACATATCGAGGGAGTAATGGGCTTCCCAGGTGGCTCAGAAGTAAAGAATCTGCCTGCTAATTCAGGAGACACAGGAGAGGTGGGTTTGACTCCTGGGTTGGGAAGATCTCTTGAAGGAGGGCATGGCAAGCCACTCCAGTATTCTTGCCTGGAAAAATCCCATGGACAGAGGAGCCTGGCAGGTTGTAGACCATGGGATTGCAAAGAGTAGGACACAACTGAGCATGTGATGCAATGGGATTGAGGTGGCCAAGACATTTCCTGGGATTGAACGCTACTCCTCATGGCCCCTCTCATACTCCAGCCCTTCTCACGCTCCGGCCAACCATTCCCAGATCGCTGGGACAAGCCTGGGCTACAGGCTCCTGCTCTGGATTGTAGGAGGGAAGGAGAGGCTGGATCCTATCGATGAGGTCCTGGATGGTACCTGGACCTTATTTTCCGAGGTTCGGGGTCCTATAAAAGCTCCATGACTGGAGGCAGGGTGCAGGTAAACCCTCTGCCCACTACCATCCTCCCTGTACTCCGCATCTTAGTCCCAGTTCAGTCACATGACCTTGATTTAGGTGAGTCTCCTCTCTGGCGTTCACTTTCCCATCCGGAAATCTGACTCCATGTGATGCTACTGCCCCTCTCCCCTCCACAGAATGGCTAGCTGGTG
>SJYA01002395.1:79469-106767 GCA_006410615.1 Neotragus moschatus | reverse complement strand
GTTTACCTGGCCCCCTAGGAGGGGGTGGGGTCGAAAGTGCCTTGAAAGAAACCTCTAGCTAATGCTCTTTATTACAAGCGTTAATCCCGCAAAGCCGACTGGAAATCATGTTTATCTTTTCGCAGTTTAATTTCCCGGACCCTAAGCCGCCGGACAGTGAGGGCGACAGGAGGGTCCCCGGAGAGGCTGGGGGTAGGAGCAGCTGTCACCCAGGAGCAAAAAAGAAGGCGAGGAGGGGGTTTCCCAGAGGAAGAAGGAGAGGAGTCAGGGCGAAAGCGGGCCTTGGACACTGAGTGGAGAGTTAGATTTATCTTCACCACGGGTTCTCTATGACCCTGAGTCAGTCCCTGCCCTGTCATTTGGCCTCAGTTTCCTCATCTGAGGAAGAGGTTTGTGCTTTTGTAATTCATTATCTCTGACTATTCTATAGAAAAGGCAGAGTGGGGCGCAGACAGGTGGCCTATTCCCATTGATTTTTTAAATACTCACTTTTCCTCTCTGCAGCCTCCAAGGTTCTTAAAATCTCCTCCCAAGGTTGCAGATCCTTCCTGTCCCAGGCTTCAGTGACCAGTCTGTTGGCACCGCGCTGGTATGAAAGGCTGTTCACCCAGCCACGGTAGTGGAGACACGGCCCCTAGGCGCACATCCCAGCAGCCCTCCCTCCTGCTTCCCCGTCCCCATAGGCTCCCCGGACCTCCCACTAGGGTACCATCCCGGGTTCCCCTCTCTCCTCGAGCGCAGTTGCGAACGCACTCGCGGGCTAAAGCCGAAGCCACTGGGCCGGGAACACGAACTCAGGGCTCTCACCTCCGCCCCTCTGCACTCCCCAGCACTAGTCTGTCTGGACGTTGCTCACTCCCGGGACAAAGCCTCGGCTCCCATTGGTTGGCCCCTACCGGAAGTGTTTGCTGACACTTGATTAAACGCCTCTAATCGACCCGGCAAGCTGTCCGACTTGGCCATTGGGTCGGAGGGGTGGAGCGGGCCCAGACACTGCCTAGCGGACCTCCATCGCCCCTCCTCCCAAGAAACTTAAAACTCAAGTACGAACTCGGAAACAAATCCAGCTTCTACCCACATATCCTGACAGCTCCCCTCTCCCCTTTCCTGCCCCAGCCCCAAGTTGCGCACACGTTCCCCACCTCCAGCTCCTCGGAATGGGCCTGGAATCCCACGGGCTCTCCGACTGGGTTGGGTCTGCAGACTTTGGTGGGCCTTGGCGTTTACCTTGTCAGTTTCTCTCCCAGCTACAAAAGGGACTGAAATCTGCAGCCCATGCTGCCCTGTCTCCAGAACCCCTGACCGCGTTTCCTCCTCCCAACCACCCCGACCTCACCGAGCTCCCCAGTTGCAAACAGGCCACACAGCTTGGGTTCGGTGGATTATTTTTAAGGACACAAAGAGTGAGAAAGGGGAGGAGACACGCATGGTCCTTAGGTCAGCATTGGAGTTACAAAGTGAGGGTGATGGGGTGAGTGAACAGGAGAGGGAGTGGCTTGAGACCTGAATCCAGAGGGGAGAGGCAGACTAGAGTGCTGAGCTTGGTGCCCTGGGCATACTTGCCCAGGTTTCCCATTTGACCTTCCCCAAGGTGCCCTTCCACCTCCTCTGGGGATCTGAAAAGATGGACCTCTGCCAGCCACTCCCCTCCTCTGCGTGCCAGAAGGGCCATTCGGAGTATTTCTGTGTGTCTGTCTCTTAGGCGAAGTGAGAGCCCCAGACCCTGGTGAGTTTCTTAGCTTCTTAGTGTGGAAGTGAGTTCCAAAAAGCAGGGCTTATTTCCAGGATGCTTCTGCTAATCGCAGCCATTGCGCTAACCTGCTGAGAGAGGAAAGGTTGATTAAAACCCGAAGGCCACTCAGGGGCTATTCCTAGGAAATCTGAGGTCGGTGGTGTCTCATCCCAAGGGAATCCAAGGTCTAGAGGCAATTTGCTTGCCAGAGGTAACATTTGGCCCTGTTAGGTGGAAATTCAAATAACAGTGTAACCCAATTTTCTAAGCTAGTAGTTAATCCTGCGAGAAATGACTTCAAAGAGCAGAATCTGATGGTAATTGCTGGAGGCTTCCAAATGCTTTGGGAATGTCCCTTTGTGGGGTGAAATTCCCTTCTAACTCAACACAGCCAGTGAACCAGTGAGCCAGCCAGGTGCAGGAGACTGCTGATTGGCAGTCCTTCCCAGCTTGGTAAGACAGCCCTACCCAGACAGCACTCACCTGAACTATATCCCTAGGGATTTCAGTGGGCTGCACGGAGAGCTCCTGGCCTTAAGCACTGGCCTTGAACCGACAGTAGGTATCTGGCCTTTCCCCTGAGACTTCTGGGAAAGCCCTTGTGTCTGCCTAGCCCTAGCAAACTCTTGGTACAAGACCATAAGGGGAGCCAGCTGGCCTCCTCCAAAGGGCAGGCAGGGGACAAGAGTGCCTGGGCTGGAGGGTCATGACGGTGCCCACCTGGCACATCTGGAGAGATCTAAACATTGGAGAGATCTAAGCTGTCCTTCTCAATGACTTTCTAAGTGTTTCCTAGGTAAGTTACAGTCTCATTCTAGCATAATCTAGTATTTGGTTTTAAGAAGATTCAGGAGCTAGAACTTTGATCTCTAAACTGTTTCAAGGAATGCGGTGAGACACTTTTGAGCTAGGCTACGTCTGAACGTGGGCAGAGAGCCTGTGAAGCGGCTGGGTACCCTGGAGTTGGGGTACGGGGAGTGGGGTGAGGGAAGGTGGGGAGGGGAGGGGTCTTTTGGTCAGACACGCCCAGCGCCCTTGGGAGCCCACTACCTTCTGCTCCGGTTGGGTACTGGCACCGCACCACCGGCTCCCTCCGCCGAGGGCAAGGCGCACAGTTCAGCGGCAGACCCTGCAGGGCAAACGTGGGGTTTCCAAAGGCTTTGGCTACTCGAGGAGACTCTTGGCACGCGGAATCTCTGGGTACCGCGGGTCGCGCGCCCGGGCCTGGAGGCTGTCCGGGAATCAGATGGTGCTCAGGACTTCGAGGCTGGGGCAGGTTTGGAGGTGGCCCTTCGACGACGCTGGCGGCCGCCGTATGCGCCAGAGACCAGATGCGCGGTGGTTTCTCGCTGCAAGGGTAGTGCATGGTCAACGCGGGGCCTCCTGGCTCAGCCCGGAGGAAGTCGGCTTCTCCCGATCTGGGGGGCTCAGTGAAGGAGAAGCGGGGTGCCGCCAGACTGCACTCCCTGCGCTCCGGTCGGCCCTCTCGAGCCGCGGCACATTGCGCCGCTGGCAGCGGCTGAGTGTCTTTATGGAGCTCAGCCAGTCTGTCCATAGCTGTAGCCACTGCCTCCTCTTCATCCGCCTCCTCTTCCTCTTCTTCCTCCAGGTCTTCCAGGTCACTCAGCCGGAGCCCCCGGGCCTCCTGGCCAGCAGTAACGTCTGAGGGAAATCAAGAAGGAGTGAGAAAAGCCCCAGGCCCCAAGGGAAATCCTGGGGCGTGCCCATCCTGGAGAAGCTTTTAGCAAGATGTGCCCTGCACTCAGGGCAGACTAGGTGTAATTCACCAGGATGGCCACACCGCCTCCGACACGTGCCCCAGAGCTGCGGGCCAGCGGCTGCAAAAGAATTCCCTCCCTTAGTTAGACCTGCTCTCACCTTTCAGAAGTGCCCTCCCCCTTGATAGCCCAAGGAAACGGACAATTTCCCTAAGACCTGGATCTCAGTTTCTCAGCCTTAAAAAAGCAGATGGCAGTTTTTATCCAGTGTCAACACTCAGCGGCGTCTGGTGTGTATTATTTAATTCAGAAAATATTTACTGAGCATCAGCTATGTGCCAGACATCATTGAGGCTTTTAAGTATTGGGAATTTAGAGAATACAGCAGTGAAGGCTTTCTCTGGTGTAGCTGACATCCCTAAGGGGGTAAGTATGCCACAGGAAATAANCTCAGCGGCGTCTGGTGTGTATTATTTAATTCAGAAAATATTTACTGAGCATCAGCTATGTGCCAGACATCATTGAGGCTTTTAAGTATTGGGAATTTAGAGAATACAGCAGTGAAGGCTTTCTCTGGTGTAGCTGACATCCCTAAGGGGGTAAGTATGCCACAGGAAATAAAGTAGGCACATGTGGTAGAGAATAACTTCGGAAGCTAGCTGGTGTGGGTGCAGAGGGAAAGCTTTTTGGAGGTGGTGCTTTCAAGTCTAGAAGAAGGCAGTTCCCAGTTCCGTAGGGAATTCCAGGCAAAGGGAACTGATTGCACAGGCAAAGGCCCTGAGGCATGCAGGGGTTGCAGGTGTCAAAGGAAGCCAGGGGAAGCCTTCCACAGAAGCTACTCCATGGGATGGTTGTGAAAATCCAATCAAACTTTGATGATTGGAAAACCCAGGTAAGTTGGGGGCAGGGAACATGGGGTACCTTTGGTGTCACCATTTAGGCAGCCCAGCAATTCCTCTGCTCCACCCTCCTCCTTTCTTTCTTCTCCACCTTTGTTCTTGGGCGCCCAGGTCATCTTGTTCTCCTTCTTGAGGCGCCGGCGCGCGTTGGCGAACCAGGTGGACACCTGGGTGAGGGTCATCTTGGTGATGATGGCCAGCATGATCTTCTCGCCCTTGGTGGGGTAAGGGTTCTTGCGGTGCTCGTTGAGCCAGGCCTTGAGCGTGCTAGTGGTCTCCCGGGTGGCGTTCTTTCTGCGCCCAGCACCACTCAACTCCACCGCTCCATACCTGAGGGGAGAACCTGGCTCATAGTTCTGGGGCTGGGAACCTGGGGCTGCAGGCAGGAGACAATTTCTGTCCCTGAAGGAAGTGAGGTTCTGCCCACCATCCTAGCCCACAGCCCCCCACCCCATGCTCTGTGGATTGGTCCTACCTTGGCAGGGGAGGAGGAGAGGACTTGTAATGCCAGCTACCAATGCCCCATGCCTTACCGATCATACTGGTACTGCCCCAGTGTTGGCTCATAGGGGTAATAGGCTCCTGGTTGTGCCAAGCTGGATGTAAAGTTCCCGGCAGCCTCCTTAAATTCATACTGTGGATTCTGGAGGGGGAGGAGGGAAGAAATAAGGACTACATTTGGGGAGGAGGGGTGGGGAGTTGCTAAGGGTGTGAACTCTGGAGGCAAGTCTGGTTAGAACTGCAGCACCACCACTGGCATTGACTGTGTGATCCTGGGCACAGCTGTTTAATCCCTCTGTGCCTCAGTTTCCTCTTGGTAAATGGGATGACAATCATGCCTAAAGGTTACTGAAGAAACATGCTTGGCAGAATTCCTGGTGCAGCATAAGCAATATTCGCTGTCATTTAACTGTTACTACTTGTGTCTCCCCAAGTGCCTCCCAACAGCTGGGGCACTTTCTTACTCCCTTTCTGGAGCCATTCTCTGCTTTGTTCTATCTCTGTGACTTTGGGTAAGGTTATTCAAGCCACTGTGAACCTTAGTTTCCTCACCTGTACACTGAGCCTACTTCACACAATTAATCGAGGTACAGATGTTTTCTAAACAGGATGGACTTCTACAAACCGTAACATCTTGTAAAGATGTTTTATTTATTTTTTTACTTTACATAGAATCGTAACCATTTCCTTTCCTCGAACTGGTGCTGTACGTCCTAGATTTTCCTAGATGGAAATATCACACGGGTTTTCGTCCCTGCCGCTCCTGCCCCCAGGCGGGTGGGTTCTGCCACGCGGACCCAGGCTCCACCCCGGGTACTCACCAGCGCCCCGTACAGCGCCGGCGGCTCGGGGCTGTAGGGCAGGTAGCCTGGGTAGCTCTGGGCAGCTGCAGCGGCTGAGTAGGGAGCTCCATAGATGCCCAAGGCCGCGCCCAGCTCCGGCCTCGCACTGCCCAGCAGCCGACTGTCGTAGGGTGCGCAGCAGAGCGCGGCCGCCGGGGTGGAGCCCGAGGCCACATCTGGGACCGAGCGCGGGGCGGATTCGCAGCAAGTGGCGCTGGAACTTGCAGACACCAGAAACTACGGGGGCGAGAGAGGGGGCACCGGAGGTCAGAGACCGGCGCCTCGGGCTGGCGGGAGCCAGCGGCGGAACTGCCAGATCAGTCCTTCGTCAATATGAACTTAATTCCCCCTTGGGCTGAGCGTTCTCCTGAGGACTGTGAAGGAAATGATCCGTAGACGCCATTTATCCAAACCGCCTTTATAGACCCTCCTAAAGCTTTGCTAAAGCTCCAGAGTTCCAGGGGCTCCGGGTCATGGGAAGGTTCTGAAACCGGAATTACAAAAGCCAGACTCGGCCAGTTCCCTGGTGAACCCTCCCTCCTCGCAGCCACAGGATCCTACCAAGGCCGAACTTGAAGTTTGCCTTAGAGACCACGTCTCACTCTTCCCACTTTATAGATGGGGAAGGAGGACTACGGAGAATAGGAGGCTTATCCGAGATCACAAAGCAGGGCAGAGGTCAAGCTGGGGCTAGTCCTTGGGCTCTCTGCTGAGAAACTGAACAGGGATGGGCGTCTCCAGAATTTCCCCAGGAGACCCTGTCACTGCACAGTGCCCACCCAGATCTGGAAAATGGAACCGGAAGCCGAGAGCTTGGACCTACCCGTGGAAGGGAGAGGAGAACAGAGGATCACAAACGAACGAGCCCAGAAAAAGAGTGAGAGAGTCTGAGACCCTCCCGGCCACCTCGGATATCTGTACCGCGAGGAGGCCTGTCTGGAAGGTTCCCGAGATCCCACCCACCTCGCGGAGCGCGAGGTCAGAGTGCCCAAGTTTCTGATCACAGGATTCTTCAACTTGCCTGGGGGAGCGGCGCATTCTCTGCCAGTGATGGGGCATGTTAGAGGGGTCTTCGGTACACTACCCAGGTTCGCCCTCTCTCTTGGCTTCCCTGGGAACTCATGGGAGAGGAGGGCTTTGCGGGCAGGTTCCGGCACTGGGCACTCCGTCCTTCCAGTCTCCCCCCATCCCCCATGGGGGCGGCTCTTACCTGGGAAGCACTGCCGTAAGGATGTCCAAAGTGCGGGAAGGACATTGTGACTGTCCGTGACCCCGCCGCCCTCTTCTCTTGTGGGCTGCCGCCTCAGCCTCGCGGTTCTGCGCCTCCAGCCGTCCGCGGCCTCGGTTCCTTACACGGTCGCCGGTGCCCAGTGCTGGGTCCTCCGCCGGCTTGGCGTGGCTGGAGGCAGAGCCGAAGGCAGCCCGGCTGCCGAGCCCTGCGCTCCAGAAGGCTCCCCTCCGGCCCGCGTGGTCCGGAAGACAGAAGGGCCCATGGATGGGCAGGGGAAGGGAGAGGATGCGGGTTCCCAAAAGCGCTCGGCGGCGAGGCCAGGTGAGGCGCGGTGCGGGGCTGTGCGGCTCTCGAGGTGCCCCAGTCCAAGGTGGCCAGAGGCTCAGTGTGACGTCACGGTAATCCCGGGCCGCCAGGCGGGCCCCCGGGCCCTGGGGCCCCGGGCCACCAAGCCTGCCAAGCGCAGCCAGCCCGTGCGCGCGCGCGCGCACTCTTAACCACACTCACACTTGTTCCGGGAGGTTTGTGCAGCTGGTGAGGAACGTCAAAGACCCTGACCCTCTCTGCTTGGCGCAGGATCCTACCTCTTTTCGCCTTAAGCTCACGCGCGCGCGCGCACATACAATCTCTCCAAATTACCCGGGAGAAGTAGGAGAAACGCCTCCCACCGCGCCGCGCAGGCCCCGGGCGCAGCGCGCCTACCTCCTCCCCTGCGGCCCGGAGGAGGAGAGAAGCACCGGGCGGCGAGGGAGGAGAGAATACAAAAGAAGACAGAAGAAACAACAGGAGGAAAGTGGGGGAGAAAGGCTAGAGGGAGAAGGAGGAGGGGAGAGGAGAGAGATGAGGAGTCTGAGTGAACAGAGGCGCGCGGGGGAGGGGAGGAAACAGGGATGGGCAAAGGCTGGGCAGAGGTGGAACGCTGGCAGGTGGAGGAGCGCAGAGGCTCGGGGGACAAGCCTCCAGCCCGGCCCTCCAGTCCCCACCTCCGCTGCAGGAAAGTTTGTTCGCGCCGCTGGTCCCCAGCTCGTTGCGGGCAGCGTCGGTGGATCCACTGTTCCGGCCGTCTTTTGTCTTAAGGGGCCTGGCTCTCCGCCCTAGGACTCTAGCTCCCTCCAGGATCTCCATGACCCGGTCTTTACTAGGGTCTTGACCCCAGGGTTTCTCTGCTGCTCTCTGGTCCTCTAATAGACTGAATAGCGCCCCCTCCAGGTCAAGTTCAGATTTCCCCTCCTCGGACTGTGTGGATAAAGGCGCCAAGTCGGACCCCCCTGGGCATCTGCAGACGGCAGGCGGAGACTCCTGGGCGTCTTCTCGGAAGGCGAGACTTGGCTGCCTCGTACGCGCCGCTCGCTGGGTCCACGGGGGACCGGGGAGCCGCACGAAGGCGCTGGGACCGGGCTGCAGCCGCTGAGCTCCGCTGGGGGTGGCGCTGGCGAGCCACGGTTCAGCGCGCGGGGAGGGCGGCCGGTTCCCTGAGCTCCTCCGGGTCTCCTGGCTGGGCCCAGCGATCTGACCACCCCCTGCATCCTAGGGGCCCTCAAAGGAGCACTGATGGTGGACGAGCTCATTGGTGCCTGGGAGGGGGCTGTGTCCCCAGGGCGAGGGGCCACCAGTTTGCTAGAACGGGAGAAACTGGACTCCTGAAGGCTCAATCCCCAGGCCTCCAGGGGCCTCCAACCCCAAAACATCCAGGGCGTAAAGGGGTTGTCAGTCCGGTGGGAGGAGGTCTTCTGGGGATGCTGCCGGCATCTGAGTGGAACTCTAGGGTTTTCAGGTTTGCAGGCCAGACACCTCAGATTGTCTCAGAATGTCACTCGAGGGGTCACAAAGCTTTACATCTTACAAAAACGCTCTCCCAGGCCCTCTCTGCTCCTTCCTAGAGGAACCAGGAGTGGTGATTCAAGGGCCTAGCTCTATTTTCTAGCTGAAACGCAAGAACGTGTGGCCTGGAGGTTAGGAACAACCGGGATCTCTGACCTGGGTTCTGGCAAGGCAAGGAGGAAGCCCAGGGACGGGTAAGGTCTGGGTCCCTGGCCCCGAGCCTTCCTCAGGAATCTTTCAGTGGAGACTAGTAGGCCCGGACGTCAGCGACCTCTTTAGAATGACACCGGCTTCTTTTTTCTTTACAGATTCTGCAGAACGCACACCGAGCTTGAATAAGCCGCAAACCGCAGACTCCACCGCCTAAGAGATTATTAACAGGAGCACCAGATCCATTCCAAGTACGAACAAAACCAGCGAGGTTTCCTGGCTGCGGCTACTGCGTGTCGTTACCTTGGAGAAACCTTGCGTTCAACCCGGGAAAATCCTAGTTAGAAGAAGAATTACAGTTATCGCCAGATTGATTTAGTGATAAAAATTCACCGTAATAGATAAGATTCCTTGATTTTTCAAAATGCACTTTGGAGCCATCTACACGTTTGCAGCTGGGATACATCTTTTTTTTTTAAGTAAGAATTGGAGAGAATTCATTAAATTAGTCCCTTGGGGAAGATTACCGCTAATTAATTAATTGCAAACATTTCCAGAGGGAAGGTATGTCAATTGTAAAGTAATAAAATTAGGTAGTTGAAATACTTACTCAGCAACTTTGTTTGCCCATTCATTCCTAAGCAGAATTTTTTTTTTTTTAATGACAGAAAAAGGGGGAGGGTGGTGAACAAAAAACATTAGTTCTGTCCCCTGGCGATCTGGTTGCAAAGGAGAAACTACCATATAGGATTTATTGATTTTCAGGTGATTTATAAGATCTCTGTGGTATCAGTGCTGTGTGCAGGGCCTCCAGGCCTACCTCTTGTCTTCCCTCTCCAGGATTCAAAAAAAGCAACATGATTTGGGAAAAAAAAAAAAAAAGAAAGAAAGAAAAGAGGAGGAAGAACAGTGGTGAAATGAATTGGGAGGTGTGACTATAAATGCTTCAGCATTTTTCTTCATCTGCAGAAAAGAAAACAAAAGAGCTGGTTTTTCTGTTAAGGCATCTTTCTTCTATTGTGTTCAAAGTTGCCTTAAGGTATAAGAATGTATTGGGGAGGAAGGCTGCTCTTTCCAGGCATGGAGACCTTGATTTCACATTGCTTTCCTGGAGAGAGGTGGCACCCAAAGCAAGTCTACCTGGTGCCACTGACATTTGACTGTTACCACCTTAAGCATTTAGTAGGGTTCCCTAAAAGTGTTCCTATGAAGTGTGCCTTTTCCCATTATTTGGGGGCCCTCATTACAAAACTGAACCATCAGGTTCAACCAGTATCAGCCTCTGTCTGGCAGAAACCTGAGGTGAAAAGGAGTGTTTCCTGGAAAGTGATTCAGGGAAGCTGCCATGGAATTTGCTCTCTTCCGGACTTGTTGACAGGCAGTCACATCGACAGCCAAGTGCCTTGAGCCTCTCCACCATGCTGGCTTTTCATTGCTTTGTTCAGCCCTGATTCATTTAGTTTGGGGAGAACTGCCCAATTGTCTGTGTGTCCATATTGAATTTTACTGAAGCAAGTAAATAAACCTATCGAATACAGACCCAATTATATTTAAGGGAGTCGTTCCACCTTGTTTTATACAGATGATACAGATTCTTTTATTGTGTTATACCACATACCCTGATAGTGCCTCTAACCACTCATTAAAACAAATCTGAAACAGTCAACAGTCAAAGGCCTCTTTGGAGCAGGGAGAGTACTAATCTGACATTGTTTATTTGAAGTTCAAGTTGCTTTGATTGAAATGTACTGAAGGTCTCGAGCAGGCAGAGTAAAGGATGTGTCTTAATAGTAAACCTGAATGCAGGTGCCACACACATAAAAAGGAAAATAAATCACTCTGTACTATTTTGAATATTTTAAATATCTCTGATTTCCTAATGATTTAGAAAGACAACAGATTTTTACAGGGAGAGGATGATAACAGCAAAATGCCCCAAATCAACTTTAGATGCCTCAGATCATAGATGGAATGTGTTAGTATGTGGATAAAATAACACTGATGAAAATGTGCTGTTATATTTTTTAAGTATGGATTTTTTGTGTGACTGTTTTTGAACCGAGAAGGATGACATCTCCTCAAATCTATGCATGAATGAACAAGTGCATCTGGACACGTGCATCTATAATTTATACTGATCAGTCACCACAGGTCTCCCCGAGTAAAATCGAAATGAACACTAATTGTTTTGACGGAAGTAGTGTGCATGGCATCTGATTGTGAAACACAGCGAGCCCCTGCCTTGCCTGAATACATATTGTCAGCAGCAACTCTGGCATCAGGAGAGGAAAATAAAAAGGCAATAATTCCCAGATGAGGGTGTTGATGCTGCTTGTTAGGAAATAAAAATAGAAAGAAAGAATGAACTTCTAGATAAAGCCAAAAATGAGACAATGCAGGGATCCTGGTGTGTCAGCAAGCCAGGTACAAACCTGAGCTCAGACTTAAAAAATTGTAGCTTTGCATTTGTAGATTCTTGGGAGCTACCCTAAACACCTCTGGTTTATCTTATTTAAGGCTCATGATAAGGAAATTGAAAAGGTGGGAAGCAAACCTCAGGTCACACAAACAAGCAGATGACAGAGGAGGAAACGGAACTGCAGTTTGGGTCTTTCCACAAAACCTTATTTCAAACATATATAAAGCCAGATACAGCTGGAGATGTAGTGCCTTGGAATAACACAACGTTAAGTTAGCCCAGAAATACCTGAAGAGACACCACAGTAAGCACATTAGTTCAAGTCTCTACTACGTGCTTTTATATCAACTTGTTTTATGAAAGAGCTTATGTGATAATTCAGGAGTTTTAGAAATTTGATGAAGATCATGAATTAAAATAGAAAATGGCAAACAGAGCCATCTGTGATGGATAAGAAGAATAATAATTTAAAACCCCAGCAACCACGAAAAACTTAGAAAAAAATCCACCCAAGATTATGTCTATATGATGGTTTATAAAACAATTAATGCAATTTGGTTAGTGACTGTGTCAGGAAGATATATATATGTGTGTGTGTGTGTATACATACGTGAAAGTATTAGTCTCTCAGTCATGTCTGACTCTTTGCAACCCCATGGACTGTATCCTGCCAGGCTCCTCTGTGCATGAAATTCTCCAGGCAAGAATACTGGAATGAGTTGCCATTTCCTTCTACAGGGGATCTTTCCCAGCCAGAGATCAAACTCAGGTCTCCTATATACATAGTTGGGAGACCCGTGTTTGATCCCTGGATCAGTATATATATATATATAAAACTATTTACCAACCAAATTATTTATATTTGTATATATATTTTTTAATCTTTATTTTTGCATCTGTAGACTGGGGGGATTGGTGCATTAACTTCTCAATTACAAAGCAGCTTTTAAGTATAGAAATTCTTCATTCTTTTTATCTTTGAGATTTTTCTCATGATAGCTCAAGGAATCTCAAGGAATTGAAATTGAAAGTCAACAAGAGATGTATGGATTTGAAAGCCAAGGAACAGTTCCAGAAGTCAAAATCTTTGGGGAAAAAAAAATGCATGTAAAAAACAAAGACCTGAAAGAGGCAACATGTAAAGACTTGCTAGGATAGGATGCTGTGTACTTTTCCCCCTTTGCAACAGGGGAAACCACCAAGAGTGGTTTTGAGTGTACAATTAGGGAACAGACCTACATGGCCAAGACCAGTAGGAAAGGGAGCTGATTCGGTGCTGGCTCTGATTCTAGCCAGGGACTGTGCCTTTTTGCATACAACTCTCTAACTGGACCATTGCTAATAGGTCATTTTTAAGGATGCTATTTTGTCATTCTTCTCCCTAAAGTATTTCACTGTTGTAGACTTTAAGGCTTCAATTAAAATACGAGCAGCTTCAAGCTGATTAGCTGCATTCTGCCAGTTTTCTCTTTCACTGTGGTTTCTCCTACTTTTAAAACTGAGCATTAGAACTGGCCAGGAGCCTTCTTTTTTTGTGCCACCTGGGGCCCGCTACTTTAGGGAAGCTGAGACCATTTGTGATGTCACGTGCCGGCCAGAGTAATTTATGACAAATCTTCACAAATCAATAAAAATATGGGAAGTATATCATTTTTAAAGGGGGGAAAAAAAGAGAAACATATGAGACATGCCCATTAGGGGCATAGCCATTCTAATACCTGCATGTCTGCTTAGGTCTGCAATTAAAAACATTCTGATAATAAATCTCCTTGCAGTCTCTTTTAATGCTTTTAACTTTCCTGAAGGTTCAAATTGGTATCCCAAAAATGTGCCAGGACTTTCACAAGGTATTTTATAGACTCATAAATAAATACGGCAATTAATCTCTGCTATATTTCTTTCATATTTGATGACAATTTATTATGGCATTCACCTATTCGGTGCACAAAAACTCTAATGCACTTAAAATCGGATTTCAAACCAAACATTTTATGGGAAAATACAGTATTGATCATCCATTTAAAGATATCATGAAGATGATTCATAACCTGCTGTAAAAAAAAGATCTCATGAGAATCTTACAAATGAGTGGGGTGGTGGAATCGTCTATTCATAAAACCAGAGCTGTTGGATCGGTTCCTCTTGTTTTCTTCATCTATCTTTGAGCTTTCCAGCACTGATTACTTTCATAAGTTGCTGTTTTATAAGAAAAATCCTTTTCCATGACATTTTTCATAGTGACAGAGGTTGTGAAATTTCACAGTATTTTCTTGTGCAATTTTCTCTCAAAATTCTGTCTGTAGGAAGAGTTTCCAGGGCAATAGAAGATGTTTCCATTACTTTGGAGTCAAATGTTCTGTATAACCCTCATGACACTTACATGTAATTGACAGATCGTGGTGGTTCTAAGAAACCCTGAGCCCCTGATAGTACACTGAACTCATCTGCTTTGAATGTTTGAATATCTTTTGTGTACGCACAGTCGGAGTGAGAATATAAGAAAATTCTTCCCTTCAAGTAGCACATGGCCTGTCTGGGAAGAACGACCCAAATCATTTATTCAATAGACATTTTCTGAGTGTCTGTTGAATGCTGGGCATGGTTCTAGGAGGTGAGAGTTCAGAACTGAACAAAACAGTTACCTGCCTAATGAAGGTTACTTTCAAATGAGTTAAATATTATTTGCATCATCCTGAAATCACTTATCTAGCACTGTAATACTTTGGGAAAGTGGCTTAGTATTTACTGAATGCTGACAAGACTCTAGGCATAAAGTTAAGAACCTTTATACCATCATTAATTCCTTTGCCAAGTATTCACTGAGTTCTTGTTTTTTAAGAGCACTAACTTAGGGGCTGTGAATTTAGCTCAAAGAGATGATGAAAATGTCTGTCCCCACGGAGTTTACAGTTTAGTGGTGATGTCTACCTGATATTAGAAATCATTTGTTTTGTTTTATAGAAGTTGGATCCCAAGAGAGCTTAACTTGCCCAGTGTAACAGAGCTAGTTCTGAAAATCATGGGTTTGAACTAACTTCTGGCTTTAAAATCTGGGGAAAATAACATTTCTGATGAAAGACTTACTTGCTGAGATGACGCTGTTTCAAGAAATAACCACCTCCCCTAACATACAGATGATCTGAGCTACTGTGCTATTTTTTATAGCATATGATTGGCTTCCCCTACCTTTTAAAGCCTATGTAATACCAATTTTCTGCATAGAAATGAAAAACAATGGAGCAGCTAAGTGGATGTTTTGGTCCCGTTGACACCCACACCTTGGATTCTCAGGAGTTCGTTTTTACATTTGCCTTTGACTGATGTACTGATGACTAGGCTTGTATATAATATCTAAATGACTAGGAAAACACATCTCATAAATATTGGCTGATGGGCATAGGAGATGCAGCGCTGCTGAGTTGTGACTCAGTTGCTTCAAATCCACCCATATTACCTGCTACATCTATTACAGGTCCATTACTTACTTTCTTCCATTCTCCTAGTCACTCTGAAGGTTACATAGGGGAGATTTTCTTGCTCTCTTTTCACAGATGAGTAACCAGGGTTCAGAGGGATTAAACCTCTGGTTTAGGGCACATAACTGGGTAGAATTTGAGACGACCTTGGAACCAATGGGTCGCTGAACTGATGCACGGTTTTCTCATGGGTTCCAGCACCCTTTGCAAGAAAGCATGAAGTCCGACCTTGGATTTCTATAGAGGCTTTGGGAAGTAGCCTAGCAGCTCTTTATATCTCTGGGAAGGTGGCACCTTGCTCTTTCATTTTGGCTTTGCTATCTGATTTCCCCTGGCAGTTTTAAAGCCATACATGCTTCTGCTTTCTGCCTAAGTAGCCTCTGTACATGAAACTCTCCAAGTAAGGATACTGGAACGGGTTGCCATTCCCTTCTCCAGGGGATCTTTCCAACCCAGGGATCAAACCCTTGTCTCCTGCATTGCAGGCAGGTTCTTTACCCTCTGAGCCACCTGGGAAGCTTTCTGATGTTTCAGGTTCACTCCAACAGAGAGCTCAGAAGAGAAAGTTTGCAGTGTTCACAGCAATGACAGGGCATGACACTGAGTATGAGACATTTAATCAACAGTAATAAATCCACCAACAGGACTTTGAATCTCCTGCCTGCATTTCTGAAACCCCAAAGCTGGTGTCTTTCAGAGGGGATACCTACATTAGCTCCAGGCACATGCTGTTTTTGAACCTGCGGAGACAGAGACACTGGGCGCAGTGTCTATCTCATGGCCAGGAGAAAATGGACTTGACGGAGACAGTATGAAATACACGAGTGGGATTAGACTGTCAGTGTAGACCGGAGAACATAAACCATTTCCTGTGTCACTCTCCAGCTCAAGGGCAGGGGCAGAGCAGAGGGGAAACCTGCAACTATAATTATGAAATATAAATTTATTCATATATAAAGGGGAAGGCTGAAAGTGGATATTAACCACTAAAACTCCTTTTACATTATACACCACAGGGATATGGAAAAGCAGTGTGGGGATTAAGGACATCTTTTTGCTTGGGGACTAATTTATTACTCTAGATTATGCAGTTAACGGAGAAAGGGAAAGTTGATACTTGATTGTTTCTCTGTAAAAGTTAAATGTGAGTAACGGGAGGTTCTCGCCCCCTGGCTGTAAACACTTGGTGTTAGAGGAAAAGATGGTCAAAGGCTTAAGAGAGCAGAGCACTGGTTTGCGAGACAACGCTGGAATCTAGCCCTGGTCCTGCTGCTGATTGTCTGGAAGGCTTTAGACAAGTCTCTTTTCCTCTGGAAGCCTCCATTTACTCATCTGCAAAATGGAGAGCCTGAGTTCCATGATCTACAAGGGTCCCTTGTGCTCACATCTTCCTGGGAGTCAGGTCACGCTTCCTTTTCCAGGACTTAAAAATTCTTCTGCTACCTTTATAAGCACAGACTCTCTGGAAAGTTCTTTTTTTTTTTTTTTTTTTTTATCATGGATGGCAGATTGAAATCTTTTGAGCATTTTTAAAAAGTACATATGACCAGCCTCACCTTCTGAAATTCTGAGCAAGCCTGAAGTGTGGCCTGGACATCTGTATTCAAGAAAAATATAAAATATAGTAGTGTGCACATGTTAATCCCAAACTCTCAGTCTGTCTCTCTGCCCCACCCTTTCTCCCTGGTAACCATAAATTCATTCTCTAAGTCTTGAGGCTATTTCTGCTTTGTAAATAAGCTCATTTGTACAATTTTTTTAGATACCATATATAAGTGATATCGTGATATTTGCCTTTCTCTGTCTGATTTATTTTACTTAGTATGATAATCTCCAGGTCCCTCCATGTTGCTGACATGTACATATTGCTATATTTAAAATAGGTAACCAATAAGGACCTATTGTATAGCACAGGGAACTCTGCTCAGTACTCATAATAACCTACATGGGAAAATAATTTGAAATATATATATGTAAAACTGAATCACTTTGCTGTACACCTGAAACTAATATAACATTGTTAATCAACTATGCTCCAATATAAAATTAAAAAATTTTTATGAGAAAAATAAAAAGTAAAATATGCATGTGATAAAATGCTGCACGACCTGTGGGTGATATGACTGATGGTCTAGCTCATACCCACTCCCTGCTTCTTCCTGGCTAAGCATGTTCTGACGTTGTCTGGGGTGACTATGCACAGTTGTAACTACTTGCTTATGGATTTCTAGCACCTTTCAATGAGGGAGAGGAGCAGGCCATGTGAACCAATTCTGGCCAATAAAACACAGAGGAGTTTTGCATGGAGGATTCTGGGAACACACTTGTTTTCATGATAAGAGAGGCCAGAAGCAATGTGGCACACATACTTTGTTTTCAGTATTGAACAGCCACTTTCTCTTGTTCATCAGTTCAACAAATGTTTATTGTGCACTTACTCTGTACCAGGTAGGATTCTAAGACGTGAGAGTACGGTTGTGAACAAAACAAAATCGCCATCCTCATGGAGCTGATATTCTGGCCTGAGTCAGACAATAAACAAGGTACACAGGTAAAGTACAGAGATTCTAGAGGAAGAGAAAGGCTATGGAGGGAAAAAAGAAAGCAAGGAAGGAGAGTCACTGCGAGTAAAGGGTCAAGATTACTGCACAAAAGTACCCCTTTATTGGGGAGCCAATTAAACACTACCTCTGGTTATGTCAGACAAACTGGTTTTGTCTAAGTCTCTCTTAATTGGGTTTTCTATTACTTTCAGCTGAATGAATTCCTGAGACTGTAGTGGGGGTACAAAGAGACAAGTAAGTCATCTGATTATTTCATCCCCACTCTCCAGAGGCACAGACTCCTAACAGTTTCTTGGCTGCCTTCCAGAAATTTTCTATGTTAATACAAGTCATATAAATATAAGCTATACATACAATCTCCTAATCCCCCTCTCTCTGTCTCTCTCTCATACACACACACACACACACACACACAATTAATGACAGTATAGCATGGGGGTTGGAAGTTTAGATATAGGCAACCTATGTGGTATAGCATGGGTATTATATATGCAGTTTATATAGTATTTCATGACATACAGGCTGCCTATGTAGTGACCCCAACACTTTTTAGCCATGATTATCTTGAATAAGTTCCTTTTTTAAATTAAAAAATTTTGGGGGGGTTGCTCTGCTGGGTCTTGGGCTCTTTGCTGCAGCATTCACGCTTCTCTAGCTGTGGGGCACAGGCTCCAGAATGCTCAAGCTCAGCAGTTGTGGCCCACGGGCTTAGTTGCCCTGGGGTCCATGGAGTCTTCCTTTCCTGACCAGGGGTCGAACCCGCATCCCTGCATGAGAAGGCAGATTCTTTACCACTAGACTGCCAGGGAAGTCCCTTGAATAAGTTTCTTAATTCCTGTTTTTCAGTTTCCCCCATTAGGAAAGTGAGAATAACAATCTTACCGCAGTTTCTTCTGATGATTTAATATACTATGAGATCGAGCGTATAGCTCTCTCTGGTACACTGTGACCACTCAAAAGTGTTGGCTACTTTATACATAGAAGGCACACAGATATCCCTCCTTTGGACCCCAGTGTAGTATTCCTTAGTACAGTGATCAGTATTTTTTCTCTTAATGTCCATGGGACATTTGAATGAGCCCTCTTGATGAAGGATCATGTTCTAAAAGGATTTATGTCACTCAGCAGCTGGCTAACAGCACAAGGAGAATCTGCTGAGATTGGTTTTCTTTCTCTTTTGCTAGTTTTTCCTTTTCACAGCTCCTTGTCTAATAAACTTTTCCCTTTAGTTATTTTCAGAGCTAGGCACACTCACAGGGCAGCATTTATGATGCGTCCTACTTCAGCATTTAAGAACTGGATCTTTGCAGACTTATCCTCCATGAGGCTGCGTCTCTTGATTTAGGGTGGATGGATAGACAAGTAAATGAACAAACAAGGAAACCAACCTAGAAGTCCTCTATGTACAGAAACAACAGATTGGTAATTTGGTGACATTAATCCTATGAAGGAAATGCTATTTAAATGACAACTAGTCCAATGGGGGCACAGACATGAAATAAATCAGATAATAATACTGTAACACGTGAAGTGTAATGGGGAGAATAAGCATTAAGGGCAGTGGGAGTGACTAATCTTAGCTAATTGTGCCTTATAGCTTGTGCTGGAGACCAGGGAATAATCTGGCCCTGATAGGCAAGCTGGGGTTTTGATCAGGGAAGGAGGGCGGGGGCCTTCCATGTGAGAGAGGAACTTAGCAGAGGCAGCGCCGCGAAGCAAGATACTGGGGATGATGATAGGGCATATGGGAAGGCCGGATGGGATGAGGCCGGAGGAGGCGGTGTGAACAGACTGAGAAGGGCGTTGGGTACCATGGAGTCTCTGATTCATGTCTCTGGGATCGAGGAGTGTCATAAATGACAAATGTAGCATTTTCTAGACTCTAGCCCTTGCCCAGTGCACACTCTCAGCTTCTTTCCCATCCCACCCACCAGGCTGTCCCATTCTGCGGGGGCTCCAAAAGAAAGGGATGAAAGTGGCTGAGTTTGGGAGAAAAGTACAGAAGAGTAGGTCACAGGCAGCGGCCACCTGATGTGAACGGCCATCTCATTGGAAAAGACTGTGATGCTGGGAAAGATTGAGGGCAGGAGGAAAAAAGGGTGTCAGAGGATGAGATAGCTGGATAGCATCACCGAAGCAATGGATGTGAGTTTGAGCAAACTGTGGGAGATGGTAAAGGACAGGGAACAGGGGAAACAGTGTCAGACTTTATTTTTGGTGGCTCCAAAATCACTACAGATGTTGATTGCAGTCATGAAATTAAAAGACACTTACTCCTTGGAAGAAAAGTTATGACCAACCTAGATAGCGTATTGAAAAGCAGAGACATTACTTTGCCAACAAAGGTCCATCTAGTCAAGGCTATGGTTTTTCCAATGGTCATGTATGGATGTGAGAGTTGGACTGTGAAGAAGGCTGAGCACCGAAGAATTGATGCTTTTGAACTGTGGTGTTGGAGAAGACTCTTGAGAGTCCCTTGGACTGCAAAGAGATCCAACCAGTCCATTCTGAAGGAGATCAGTGCCGGGATTTCTTTGGAAGGAATGATGCTAAGGCTGAAACTCCAGTATTTTGGCCACCTCTTGCGAAGAGTTGACTCACTGGAAAAGACTCTGATGCTGGGAAGGATTGGGGGCAGGAGGAGAAGGGGATGACAGAGGATGAGATGGCTGGATGGCATCACTGACTTGATGGGCGTGAGTCTGAGTGAACTCCGGGAGTTGGTGATGGACAGGGAGGCCTGGTGTGCTGCGATTCATGGGGTCGCAAAGAGTCAGACATGACTGAGCGACTGAACTGAACTGTAAGGACAGGGAAGGCTGCTCTGCTGCAGTCCATGGGGTCACGAAGAGTTGGACATGACTGAGTGACTGAACGACAACAAAGGCAGTGAGAAGGCTGAAGATGATATGCCTATGTCTTGAGAGTGGGTGCTAACACAGATATCAGTCAAGATTCTTTTTGTTGCTACAATAGATGAAGCCGGGCTCCATTAAGAACAAAAAGGTAAATGGAGAGTGGATTAAAGGACGAGTTAGCAATCCTACTTTAGGAAAACACACCCAGAGATCTCAGCCTTCCCAGACGTTCCAGTGGTAAAAAATTCGGATGCAGAAGATGCAGGTTCGATCCTTAGGTAGGGAAGATCCCCTGGAGAAGGAAATTGCAACCCACTCCATTATTCTTGTCTGGGAAATCCCATGGACAGAGGAGCCTGGCGGGCTACAGTCTATGGCGTTGCAAAGAGTCAGACACAACTGAGTGACTGAGCACACACATTCAAAGATCTCAGCAGGAGACTTGAGGACTTTTTCTCCAGAAGGCTGCCATTAAGCATCCAATAACAATATCCCTTTTAATAAGTGTAATATTCCTGAGAGAGAGAATATGATTGGTCCATTTTCAGTCTAGTATTATTGTGACTGGACAAATCATCTGTGGCCACAGAAAGATGGGGTAATGGCTCACACTTGGGCACTGAGGCTTGCAGGGTCTACCTGTTATAAGCCAAGCAACACTTTGAAATTTAAAATGGTGGCTCAAAGAATAAATCAGGACAATCTCCAGGAGTGGAGCAAAGTTATCCTCCGTTCAGGGCTTGGAGGAGGGCAGTTAGAGTTACCTCTGCTGGATCCTGGCCCTAAGAAATTTGGACTTCATAATTTACGAAGGCAACAGGGAGCCAACAAATCCATTCAGCACACATGAAATATTTCAAGTGAGGCACAAGGGACCTGGAACAGGTCTTAGAGAAGATGGATTTACATCTGGCAATAAAATCCCAACTCCAGTAACCTTTGCACTTAGGTCTGGATTTTGTCTGGATCTTAAAGCTTTTATAAGTGTTTAAGAGCATGAACTCTGTAGGGTTTGGAATTTCTCTTGCCTTCTCTCTCCCCAAAGATTGGGCTACCATGATACAGTTGGGGGCTGGGGGCACCTTCTTTTCATTTGCCCGGTGCTGGAACTCTTGGGTGATGTAATTAAACTTGCTGAGCTCCAGCATCCTCACCTTTGAAATAGGGGCCTTTCTACTAACCTTATAGGACTGTCATGAGTGCAAAGTCCAGAACACGTTTGAAAGCATTTTGTAAAACAACACGAGTGAATGTGGGATTGGGTTTTGCAGGCGGAAAATTATTGCTTTGGGTCTCAGCTTTGCTTAGGAAAGTCACCTTGCCTCTCGGCTCCTCAGTCTCCTCATCTATAAAATGGGGACAGTAGTGCCTATCCTGGAGAAGGCAATGGCACCCCACTGCAGTCCTCTTGCCTGGAAAATCCCATGGACGGAGGAACCTGGTGGGCTGCAGTCCATGGGGTCGCTAAGTCGGACACAACTGAGTGACTTCACTTTCGCTTTTCACTTTCATGCATTGGAGAAGGAAATGGCAACCCGCTCCATTGTTCTTGCCTGGAGAATCCTAGGGACGGGGGAGCCTGGTGGGCTGCTGTCTCTGGGGTCGCACAGAGTCGGACACGACTGAAGCGACTTAGCAGCAGTGCCTATCCTGCGATGTTACTGCGAATGTTGGAGGATCATTTATGCAAGTGATCTTGTATGAGTGTGAGCACAGAGTCCAGGCACAGGACGTGATAATCCTCCCCAGCTCCTGCAGGAGTGTTTAAAAAGTCACATCTAACATTCACGGTGTGTGAGAATCTCTCCAGGAACCAAGAGATCTTTAGAGTCCTCTTTTGTGGTAGGCATTTTTAGTGTTCACCTATACACTTCTCCTCTTTCCTTTTTGGTGGCCTGGAGAAGACACTTGGGAGCTTCCTTGCCGTTAGGCAGTGCCATGTTACTAGTCTGGGCCACAGGATAATGAACAACATGAGTCACTTCCGGGCTAAGGCAATGAGAAATCTCTGTGTGAGAGGGCTATCATCTTTTTTCCTCGAATTTGCAAATGTGCAGGTCTCATGTGGACATGGTCTCACTGCATGGAGGATGGTTAGCTTTAAGATTCTCTGACATGCAGCAAAGTTTGCAAGAACTAAGAGACTGAGATTTGGGAGACATTTGTTAATGCAGCAGATTCTAACCTATCCTGACGTATATTGCTTACTGCCTACGTGGATGAGCAACTTCTCTGAGTCTTCCTTTTGTTTATCTGTAAAATAGGATAGATAATAGCATCAACTCATAAGGTCATTAAATGAGATGATGCATGTACGTTGCTTAGCTCTGGGTTTGGCCACAGAATATGCTTGATGGTCATGGCAATAGTGATGGTGATAATGATGGTGGGGCGACGGTGATGGTGATGATGGCTGTGATTCAGAAGCTGGCACAGTGACTGGATTCAACCCTTCTATTTAAGTAGAAGAACCCAGATAATCTCCAGTTCTGGGCAGTGAGTGAGCATCTTCTCTGGCACATACTGAAAGTGAAACTCAGTCATGTCCGACTCTTTCCATGGACTCTATACAGTCCATGGAATCCTCCAGGCCAGAATACTGGAGTGAGTTCCCTTCTCCAGAGGCTCGTCCCATTCTAGGGATCAAACCCAGGTCTCCCACATTGCAGGTGGATTCTTTACCAGCTGAGCCATCAGGGAAGCCCTGGCGCTTAGTGGTGCACGGTTTATTGTATCATATGAAGCCAATTAAGTGTCCATACCTATGGCAGTCTGTGCAACTGCCTAGCCCATATATAAAAGAACAAATACGAAAAAGGGAGCTCAACCAGCAATATGCTCTTCTGTTCTTGGTGTTACGACTTTTTTCATTTGCTAAGCATGTGAAGTCAGGCGTTGTGCTGAGCGCTGCCACTGTAGGCATAAATGAGAACTGGTATGTGACCTCGAGGAGTTCATAGTCCATGCAACATTTATAATAATTGCACCAAGACACTATAAGAACAAGGGCATATGTTTTATATCTCCATCCCTACTTTGCCCCAGTACCAAATCGCACAAAATTGTCCATGGAAAGAATTTGGGCTTCATGGACAGAGGGATGAGAGTCTGAATTCCAGCTCTGCTACTTCTTGGCTGAGTCTTTGGGTAAAATTCTTGACTTCTGTTAGCCTGAATTTCCTTTTCTTGAAAAAGGGGATGATAACTGCTATCATGTTCTGAGAATTAATTTTAATATATGTAACATAACTTCGGCAGAAGTTAGCATTTAATAGATGCTCAATAAATATTAGCAGTTCTTAAGTTCCTTGAGAGTCTACATTATTTTGGATTTCCAATATCTAGCTCATAGAGAGTGGTCTGTTTGTATTGACGGGATGGCAGGTAGAGAAAATGATTTTCGACAATAAAGCACCCTTCAAAGTATTTGTATATTTTGAATCCATTTTCTGTTTAAAGCAGAATGGTTTCTTTTATTTGGTTTTAATTAAAAATAGAATTATGTTGGGACTTTCCTGGTGGTCCAGTGGCTAAGACTCCATGCTTCCAATGCAAGGGGCCCAAGTTTGATCCCTGGTCAGAGAACTAGATCCCACATGCCACAGCTAAAAGATCCTGCATTTTGCAATTAAGACCTGGTGCAGCCAAATAAATAAATATTTTAAAAATGGAATTATATTACTCACATTTTTCTATTCTTAGCCAGCTCTTAACACTGAGTGAATTTTTCTTGCTAACTTTCTTTCTTTTTTTCTGTGATTTCCATTTCACTCCCCTTCATAAGTAAGGATATCTGTGATATATGTAAAATATGTAGTGTGGTTTTGTGTGTGTGTGTTTAATTTATATGAATTGGATTATACTAAGTATTTTGCTCTCTTTCCTTCTTTTCTCATGAAGCCTTCTGTTTTGCGATCTGTCCACATCATTCTCTGTACGTCTGGTTCATGGGTCCCCACTACTGTGTATATTATGTATTCCATGTCATCCCTTTTTATTAACCAGAACATTGGATTTACCAGAACACCTTTATTCCCCAGCCAAGACTACTTTGCTAGAAATATTGTCTTCATTTTATACCGAGTAAATCAGTCATTAAATTATGACCTTATGATGCAATTATAGCAATAATGATGTCTGTGCCCAGTTGCCCACATTGAGAATTACAGTAGGAAAGAACTGAAAGCAAGCTCTTTGATTTTATGTCTCTCTGTTCCATGTAAGCTTGCCCACACGCTTGTGTGCTATTGGCCGTATTGTACTTTCTTGTGTTTTAAATAAATATTCCAATTTACATAATTTTAGTGAATTTCCATGGTGCATGAAAATATAAACTCAAAGCTATGATGTCAATTAGGACAATTCATATCCCGTAATAAAAGCAGCCTTAAGTTTAGAGACAGCCAATCTGCATTCAAGTTTGGGTTCTGCCTCTTGTTAGCTGTGTCATTTCAGCCAAGCCATTTAACATTTTCAGTAAAGTGGAGAGTAGTAAATACAGAGTTGCCATGAGGATAAATGCAGTAATAATTAGACACTATATAGAAATGCAACATTATATTATATCATTTTTTTTTGTTTCAGATAGACTTTTAAAACTATAATTGGCAAAAATTTGAGGGGCTCTGATGGTGTCCCTTTCCCGTTTGTGCCCATGCAAGATGTTGTTAATTGAGCTGGACACAACCTCACAATCCTTTTCAACTTAGCACTCCAGGAAGACCACCAGCTGATTAGGGATAATTTGCACCCCAAATTTTAATTTTTAGTTTTTTCCATCCTTGATTTAGGAACTGTGTTGTGTCCACTGGGGAAGCGCAGAGATGAACACATGCTAGGTTTGCCTTCAGAAAGCCTAAAGTCATGCAGATGGGTGGAACAGGCGTAATTAGCTCCAAAACAAGACAAAGTAGGATCTTATGATGAATTATCCAAGTGCTACTGATACACAGAAAAATGAGAAATGGATTCTATAATGAGCACCTTTGAAAGTTTCTTAGAGCTGGTAGCATTTCAGTTAAGCCTTCAAGGTCTGAGATGATTTGGGAGGTGCGCACATTGTAAAGAACATTTCAGGTAGGAGGAAGGGTCTAAATCAAGTTCAAGATATGAGAAATGCAAAGTATGTGTGGAGAGCTGCTCAATCTGGTTTGAATCCAGGTACCATAAAATAGACAAGATACACTGAATATTCTGATAAGAAGTTTAGAGTATTCTCTTCTCTTTTTGCTACTACTATTAGCACTGTAACTATTAATAATACACATTGGTGTTTATTGAGCACTTGGGCTTCCCTGCTGGTTCAGAGAGTAAAGAATCTGCCTGCAATGCAGGAGACCTGAGTTCAGTCCCTGGAGAAAGGAGTGGCTACCCACTCCAGTATTCTTGCCTGAAGAATTCCATGAACAGAGGAGCCTGGCATGCTTCAGTCCATGGGGTTACAAAGAGTTGGACACAACTAACTTTTAGGCTACTCTAAGCACTGTGCTAAGCATGTTAAATATATGATATCATTTGATAATCATAAAAACTGTATAAAATAATGTATCAGTTAGCTATTACTGTATAACAAAAAATCCTAAAGTTTAGTAGCTTAAAATTATAATCACTTATTATTTATCATGAGTCTAGAGAAGTTCTGCAGATCTGGGCCAAACTTGGCTGATTTCAGGCTCACTCATATGTCAGTATTCAATTGATGGGTCAGCTTGGGTCTAGCTGGTCTAAGATGACTTAAGCTAGGCAGCCTCTGTTGAATGCTTTCACATTCTTTCATCAGGACAGCTTGGATGTTCGTGTGTCTTTGACAGGATTCTAAGACAGAGATGGGAAGGATTCTGAGTCAGAGACTGGAAACACGCAAAGCCTATGAAGCCTTCTAGGTTTGGGACTGACACCGTCACTATTCTATCTGACCAGTCCAGATTCTAGGAATGGGGAAATAGGCTCCACTTCCTGATAGGAGATGCTGCAAAAATCACTGGTGTGAAATCAATCTACCATAAGTACTAGCTACTATTATTATCTTTACAAGTAAAGAAATTGTGGCCATAGGAGGTTGTGTCTTGCCCAAGTTCACAGAGCTGGTAATGAAGGACCAGAACTTGTACTTGACATGGGGAAAGTGACCATAAGCACAGGAGTGGTATTATCAGCTGATATGGAAGGAAGTGGGTATTTCTATGGCTAAAAGTTGGGACCAGGATTTCTCTGGTGGTCTAGTGGCTAAGACTCTATGCTCCCAAGGCAGGAGTCCTAGGTTCCATCCCTGGTCAGAGAACTAGATCCCACATGCCACAGCTAAGTGCACACTCAACTAAGAGTTTGCATTGCTGTTTTTGTTTAGCTGCTCAGCTGTGTCTAACTCTTTGGGAAACCTATGGGATGTAGTCTGCCAGCCTGCCAGACTCCTCTGTATGTGGATTTCCCAGGCAAGAATACTGGAGTGGGTTGCCATTTTCTTCTCCAGAGGATCTTTCCAACCCAAGGATTGAACCTGCATCTCTTGCACTGGCAGGCGGATTCCTTACTGCTGAGCCACCAGGGAAGCTCCAAGAGTTTGCATATTGTGGCTAAAGATCCCACAAGCTGCCATGGAGACTGAAGTTCCCTGCATGTTGCAAATAAGACCTAGGACAACCAAATAAAAAAATAAATATAAAAAAGTAAAATAAGAGCTGGCAACATGGAGAATGCAAACCTTGATTATTTCAACATCAGTCCATTCCACTTTCAACTCAGTTGGCCTTGGGACATAGTGTTCTCTTGGAGCACTAGGTGGTTATGGCATTTGGCTTTGAAAGACACTGTCATTGAGCCTAATTTTGCTCCCCTTAATCCTCTGTACCTTTCAGGAAGCCATGCATGTCCTTTTGGGGCATCTTTTCAGCATGTTCTGTGATTATTAGGCATCTTCAACTCCAGTACTCTTTGCCTGGAAAATCCCATGGGCGGAGGAGCCTAGTAGGCTGCAGTCCACGGGGTCGCTAAGAGTCGGACACGACTGAGTGAATTTCACTTTCACTTTTCACTTTCATGCATTGGAGAAGGAAATGGCAACCCACTCCCGTGTTCTTGCCTGGAGAAT
>SJYA01002395.1:52302-79377 GCA_006410615.1 Neotragus moschatus | reverse complement strand
GCAACTCCAAGGACTGTGGCCCATCAGGCTCCTCTGTCCACGGGATTCTCTAGGCATAAATACTGGAGTGGGTGGACATGCCCTTCTCCAGGGGATCTTCCCAATCTGAAGGTCAAACATGGGTGTCCTGCGTTTCTTGCACTGTAGGCAGATTCTTTACCCATTGAGCCACCTGGGAAGCCTGAGAAGTACCTAGACAAGTGACCTAATCTCTCTGGGCTTTCTTTTCCTCTTCATAAAATGAAGACAGTACCCAGTAAATATCAGGACTGGCATCAGAATTAGATGAACTGGTGTGTGGGAGCTCTCCCAGTGGCCACTCTGATCAAGAGCAGGGTTGTCTCACTGGAAAAGAGGAAACTCTGAAATCTTACAGAGCCAACCAGAAAAAGTCAAGTGCTTACAAAGAATCCAACTGTTCCTCCTCCAAACCTTGATGTGAAGTCGCTCAGTCATGTCCGACTCTCTGCAACCCCATGGCCTTTAGCCTACCAAGCTCCTCTGTCCATGGGATTTTCCAGGCAATAGTACTGTAGTGGATTGCCATTTCCTTCTCCAGGAGATCTTCCCGACCCAGGGATCGAACCCGTGTCTCCCGCATTGTAGACAGACGCTTTACCATCCTAGCCACCAGGGAAGTCCTAATTAACACCTCTGCCCGCTACTAATGGGCTTGGCTTGAGGAGACCCGCTGTGTCAGTGGCTCTCAAAACTGGCTGCACGTTATAATCACTTGGGGAGCTTTAAAATATTCTTTATGCCAAGGTCCATTACTAGGTCAGTTAAATCAGAACCTCTGGGGTGTGGCTCAGGAATCAGCATTTTGCAACCTAAATGTACCTCAACAGAGGAATGGATAAAGAAAATATGGTATATACAAACAATGGAATATTACTCAGTCACAAAAAGGAACAAAACTGTGCCATTTTCAGAGATGTGGATGTATGCAGAGTCTGTCATACAGAGTGAAGTAAGTCAGAAAGAGAAAACCAAGTACTGTATATTAGTTCATATGTGTAGAACTTAGAAAAATGGTACAGATGAACCTGTTTGCAAAGCAGAAAGGGAGACACAGATGAAGAGAACAAACGTACAGGCACCAAGGGGGGAAAGGAGGGTGGGATGAATTTGGAGACTGGGACTGACATATATACACTACTGTGTGAAAAATACATAACTAATGAGAACCTGTATGGTACAGGGACCTCTACTCAATGCTCTGGTGGTGACCTAAATGGTTGTTTAGTCACTCAGTTGTGTCCAACTCTTTGAGACCCCATGTCCTTCACCATCTCTCAGAGCTTGTTCAAAGTCAAGTCCATTGAGTCAGTGATGCCATCCAACCATCTCGTCCTCTGCCATCCCCTTCTCCATCTGCCTTTAATTTTTTCCCAGCATCAGGGTCTTTTCCAATGAGTTGGCTCTTCACATCAGATAGCCATAATGTTGGAGTTTCAGCTTCAGCTTCAGTCCTTCCAATGAATATTCAAGACTGATTTCGTTTAGGATTGACTGGTTTGATCTCCTTGCAGTCCAAGGGACTCTCAAGAATCTTCTTCAATACCATAGTTAGAAAGCATCAGTTCTTCGATGCTCAGCCTTCTTTATGATCCAACTCTCACATCCATACAAGACTACTGGAAAAACCATAGCTTTGACTATACAGAACTTTGTTAGCAAAGTAACATCTCTGCTTTTTAATACATTGTCTCTCATACCTTTTTTTCCAAGGAGAAAGCATCTTTTAAATTCTAATTAAAATGGTAAGGAAATCCCCCCCCCCAAAAGAGGGGATATATGTATATGCATAGCTGATTCATTTTGCTGTACAGCAGAAACTAACACCACACTGTAAAGCAATACACTCCAATACAAATTAAAAAGAATTCCCCAGGGTCAGAACTGGGGTAAGGCACAGGAGTTGCCCAGTATGCACGATTTAAGGAAGCACCCACAGGCAGGTGCTAACTCTGTGCTTGCAGGATGCTGAGAGTGAGTGACTCTTTAAATATTGCATCCTAGGTACCTCACTCTGCTCACCCTGGTCCTGGCTCTTTTCCCAGGGTAATTTCAGTCATCAACCAATTTTAGGAATTGTTAAAACTATGAACTTATATATCCATGGGCCACAAAGGTGATCTAGCTCCATTCTACTTTCCTGTTCTATCTGCCCTCTTTTCCTCCACTCTATTTTTTTCCTTGACAAATGGAATGAACCACTTAACCCGATTTCCAGATCATTGAAGTGTCCAGTAAACAAAGCATCCTTTAGTTAAAAGAGCTTATTCTCTTAAGCGTATAGTTGAGCAAATTTTTTCCTTCCTCCTTTCAGGGAGACCCCTCCCCACTGTACCCTCGTGGCTTACCAGGATTTTTAATAAGTAACGTATCACTAGCATTGGACTTCCTATGAGAATGGTCTCCTAAAAATCTCAAAAATCCTCTTTATTTTATGGTCCTTATTGCTTACATTTATCATGTTGTAGTAGGCTCTCTCTGTGAAAAGAGAAATCATGTTCATTCATTGCTATGACACTCCATCACATAGAAAACCACCTGGCATATTATAGTAACATTCAAAAATGAATAAATGAGTGAAGGATTAGTCTGATGTTTAGACTCCATTGCACCTTTTTGCTTGGGACCTCGTAGTCTAATTTCATCATCATTCTCTCTTGGAACTGCTTGAGGGTGGAGACAAACCATCAGAATCCCATTTTTGCACACAGTAGAAGGGCAGGAAACATTTATTACAATGAGGCAAAGCACCTTTGGAACCCATGCTTTCCCTCTCTGTCTGTGAGCAGCTTAAAGAAGCTTCCCAGAGGGACTTCCCTGGTGGTCCAATGGTAAATAATCCACCTGCCAATGCGGGGGACATAGATTCGATCCCTGGTCCAGGAAGATTTCACATGCCGTGGGGCAACTAAGCCCCCGGAACTACTGAGCCGACTGAAGTGCTACTTGGGTAGCCCAAATACGCAACATGCCCTAGAGCCTGTGCTCCACAGCAGGAGAAGTCACCGCCATGAAAGAGTAGCTCCTGCTTGCTACAACTAGAGAAAGTCCTCGCACAGCAATGAAGACCCAGAACAGCACCCCCCGAAAAGGACTTCCCATAGCTCACAATTCTTTTTTTTCTTGTTTTTTTTTTTTTAAGGTGTAGTCAGAATCCTTTTACTTATTTTTTTTTACTTTACAATATTGTATTGGTTTTGCTATACATCAACATGAATCCACCATGGGTGTACACGTGTTCCCCATCCTGAACTCCCTTCCTCCTCCCTCCCCGTACCATCCCTCTGGGTCATCCCAGTGCACCAGCCCCAAGCATCCTGTATCCTGCATGGAACCTGGACTGGTGTTTCGTTTCATATATGATATTATACGTTTCAATGCCATTCTCCCAAATCATCCCACCCTTTCCCTCTCTCACAGAGTCCAAAAGACTGTTCTGTACATCTGTGTCTCTTTTGCTGTCTTGCATACAGGGTTATCGTTACCATCTTTCCAAATTCCATATATATGCGTTAGTACTTCACTTTCACTTTTCACTTTCAAGCATTGGAGAAGGAAATGGCAACCCACTCCAGTGTTTTTGCCTGGAGAATCCCAGGGACGGGGGAGCCTGGTGGGCTGCCGTCTATGGGGTCACACAGAGTCGGACACAACTGAACGACTTNAAAAAAAAAAAAAAAAAAAAAAAAAAAAAAAAAAAAAAAAAAAAAAAAAAAAAAAAAAAAAAAGAACCGATTCAATGGCTTTATAGTCAGGAGGGTTATAGGAAGGAATAGCACCTTTGTAGCAATTTCTAAGCTTTATCTTTAACATTAACAAATAAATGGGCAGATCTGCTAAAATTTTCATGCACAAATGTATATATCCAGAATACTTCAGCGTTTCATTTATCTTTATACTGAGGACATCAGAGTAACAAGTAGGATTTTTTTTTCTTTTAAATTGCATTAGAGCTATCAATTAGTTACAATGTGAAACTAGTTAAGAGATGTAACAGTATCTTATACCCTAAGAGATAAAAGTCGCCCCTGTCACTGCAGCTTCTGGAAAGTTGAGCCTTGATCTGCGCTTTTGTCTTGAAATCTTAGAGGCATCTATCACTTTTAGAGTTACAAAATTATGCATTCCCTCTACTTAACAGAAGCAGTGTAAATTATATTATTGTACAAACCCATAATCTATGATTTGAAGTGAAAGCAAGCAAAACAAGCAAGCAAGTGCCCCTCACACACTGCTCATAGTTCTCTATGTGCGACTTCACTTTCACTTTTCACTTCATATGTTGGAGAAGGAAATGGCAACCCACTCCAGTGTTCTTGCCTGGAGAATCCCAGGGATGGGGGAGCCTGGTGGGCTGCAGTCCATGGGGTCGCACAGAGTCAGACACGATTGAGCAACTTCACTTTCACTTTCCATGACTGCTTATGCTATCTGTCTCTTTTTCCTTCAGTAATCCTAGCTGACTTCATCAACTTCATGAAGTTTACTCTTCTCACCCTCACCTCCACCTTGCCAGGTAATGTGTTTCTCCTTTAAGACCTATTAATATCCTCATCATTCATTACACTTGTCAACAGTTTTATCATCCTCTGTTAATTTTTGTCTGTCTTCCCCTTGCATCTTGAGTTTCTTGGAGGTTGGGGTGTGTGTTACTCATCCCTGGATCTAAAACACCCAGACCAGTGGCTGACATATAAAAGGTGATGAGCAAGTGTTAAAAGAATGAATGAACAAACAGCAAGATTTTCCCCCTCATATCCTACTCTAAGGGAATTTATAAAACAAAGGCAGTGGTCATACAAAGATATTTGACTGGCATATAGTTTTCAGCTACCATAATTTCTCTTCATAGTGATAATCTTCCCTTTCCAAGGCAATCACTTCAAGACTCCATCCATAATTAAAGAAAAAGAATCAAAGACATTTAGATATAAATATTATCTTCTCACCCATGCTATGGACTTGAGTAGTAAAGGGGCTTCCTCAAGACTGCTCCAATGCTGAGTGACAAGACAGGACTAGGTTCTATGCTGAGGCTACTGTATTTCCATATAGCCATATAGCCTCTTGAGATTACAGCACATCTCACAAGTGACAACTATAACTGTATTTCCATATAGTCATATAGCCTCTCCAGATTACAGCACATCTCCTCATAAGTGACAACTATAACTATCCCCACCCTGAACCTGAAAATGAAGTTCACCAAAAGAAAAATGTTGTTAAATTTTCATAAATATGATATATGAGGACTTGTAAGCAACCAAAGACAGCAAGGAGATCAAACCAGTCAATCCTAAAGGAAATCAGTCCTGAATATTCATTGGAAGGACTCGTGCTGAAGCTGAAACTCCAATACTTTGGCCACTTGATGCGAAGAACTGATTCACTGGAAAAGACCCTGATGCTGGGGAAGACTGAAGGCAGGAGGAGAAGGGGACGACAGAGGATGAGATGGTTGGATGGCATCACCGACTCAATGGACATGTGTTTGGGTGAACTCTGGGAGTTGGTGATGGACAGGGAGGCCTGGCGTGCTGCAGTTCATGGGATCACAAAGAGTCAGACATGACTGAGCGACTGAACTGAACTGAACTGAGAAAACAGGGCTTTCCAGGTAACGAAATGGTAAAGAATCCACTTGCCAGTGCGGGAAGCGCAGGTTTGATCCCTGAATCGGGGAGATCCCCTGCAGTACAAAACAGCAACCCACTTCAGTATTCTTGCCTGGGAAATCCCATGGACAGAGGAACCTGATGGGCTACCACCCACAGGGCCACAAAAAGTCAGATATGACTTAGCAACTAAACAACAACAACTTTGGACCAAAGGAAAAGGATACATTTGGGCTTCAAGGAAAAATGGAAACAGGACTCTGATGACATGAGATTTCCTCACGGTTCCTCTCTGGATATACTTCTCTCTAAAAAACAGCCTCTGTTGTTTCTCTCCTACAAGGTGGATCATGAGGGCTCATAGTTTCTGGGTTTTCATCTCCTTCATTAAAGGCATCAGAAGTTTGAGCCTAAAATTTTGTGGGCACAACTCCTAATTTCTCATGGTGTGTGTCTGGGGAGGTGGTCTAAGTTAGGGGAAGGAACTCATTCCTGCATCAGTCAACTGTGGCAAGAGAAGTGAGATCACAAACATTGGTATACTGGTTGGAGGCATATACAAAACAGGGTCCAGAAATGTGAGTACTTGGCAGACAAAACAACAGGTTAAACCACAGCTTTCTTCAATTCTTGAGTGTTTATATTTCCATCAGAAAAAAAGAGAAGAGGAAGGAGGTAGAACTCAAAAGCATGTCAAACTGTGAATGAAATGAGCATGTTATTCTGCTTTGTTGTAAATATAAATGTGTTCTGTTCTATGAAATTATTATATTCCTGAAAGGCAGAGTATGAATACATCTTTGTATCTGTGAATAAAGCCACACTTTATGTGTAATAAAAGTTATGCAAAAGAACTTTATGGTATATATGCAAAGAAATTCACTGGGGTGTTTGTATATGAGTGTGTATCTTTTAAAGGAAATTATTTTCTAAAGTGAATAACATCCATTTGAGTATTGTTATGTCTGGTTTTTTTTAATATAAATTTATTTATTTTAATTTGAGGCTAATTACTTTACAATATTGTATTGGTTTTGCCATACATCATTATAAATCTGCCACGGGCATACAAGTGTTCCCCATCCTGAACCCCTCTCCCACCTCCCTCCCCATACCATCCCTCTAGGTCATCCCAGTGCACCAGCCCTGAGCATCCTGTATCCTGCATCGAATCTGGACTGGTGATTCATTTCACATATGATATTATACATGTTTCAATGCCATTCTCCCAAATCATCCCACTCTCTTCCTCTTCCACAGAGTCCAAAAGACTTCTATACATCTGTGTCTCTTTTGCTGTCTTGCATACAGGGCTATCGTTACCATCTTTCTAAATTCCGTATATATGCATTAGTATACTATATTTGTGTTTTCTTTTCTGGCTTACTTCACTCTGCATAATAGGCTCCAGTTTCATCCACTTCATTAGAACTGATTCAAATGTATTCTTTTTAATGGCTAAGTAATACTCCATTGTGTATATGTACCACAGCTTTATTACCCATTCATCTGCTGATGGACATCTAGGTTGTTTCCATGTCCTGGCTATTGTAAACAGTGCTGCAATGAACATTGGGGTACATGTGTCTCTTTCAGTTCTGGTTTCCTTGGTGTGTATGCCCAGCAGTGGGATTGCTGGGTCATATGGCAGTTCTATTTCCAGTTTTTTAAGGAATCTCCACACTGTTCTCCATAGCGGCTGTACTAGTTTGCATTTCCACCAACAGTGTAAGAGGGTTCCCTTTTCTCCACACCCTCTCCAGCATTTATTGCTTGTTGACTTTTGGATTGCAGCCATTCTGACTGGTGTGAAATGGTACCTCACTGTGGTCTTGATTTGCATTTCTCTGGTAATGAGTGATGTTGAAGATGTGTATAAGAGACAGGCACCAGCCCCAAGCACCCAGTATCATGCATTGAACCTCGACTGACAATTCGTTTCTTATATAATATTATACAAGTTTTCAATGCCATTCTCCCAAATCATCACACTCTCTCCCTCTTCCACAGAGACCAAAAGTCTGTTCTATACATCTGTGCCTCTTTTGCTGTCTCACATACAGAGTTATCATTACCATCTTTCTAAATTCCATATATATGCATTAGTATACTGTATTGGTGTTTTTCTTTCTGGCTTACTTCACTCTGTATAATTGGCTCCAGTTTCATCCATCTCATTAGAACTGATTCAAATGTATTNGCTTGTAGACTTTTGGATCGCAGCCATTCTGACTGGCGTGAAATGGTACCTCATTGTGGTTTTGATTTGCATTTCTCTGATAATGAGTGATGTTGAGCATCTTTTCATGTGTTTGTTAGCCATCTGTATGTCTTCTTTGGAGAAATGTCTATTCAGTTTTTTGGCCCATTTTTTGATTGGGTTGTTTATTTTTCTGGAATTGCCATAGCTCACAATTCTTAAGCCAAGAAAAGCTTAGCGTTGGCCACAGGAGCCTGCTCCTGACCCATGGTGGGAAAGGTCAGCTTTTGGTGAGGCTGAGGCTTGAGAGCTGGTCAGTGGAAGAGGGCAGCTCTGGGGGTCTTCTGCTTGGGGAAGGCAAGCCCTGGCTGGGAGGAGAAGAGAAAGGAAGCCTCTTCCTGGCTCCCCAGTTGGCGTCTTAGGGCCTGAGGTTGAGTTTGAGGAATAAGGGTTGGAGGCGAGGACCTGACGCTCAGTGTAACGTCAGCTACGCTCCCAGCTGTCTCCCTTTGAATACATATGTCTAGAAAAGAGGCCTGCAATTCAGACTAGTGCAGCAGCCAAAATCTTTTCTTTATTAAAATGCTTTGTGCTGCAGGATACGGGGGAGTTAAGCTGATCTGTCTCTGAGAGTGTGTTTGCCTAGAGCGCACTATTAGATACTTTGTCTTCTTTAAAATAATACTAAGAGATGGGCTTTATAAAGTCTCTCTGTTCCTGCCCTATATTGCCACCTGCAGAAATGGGGCCAGGAGAAGAGACCATTTGCCCTGCTGGGAAGGGCCTTGATGTACCACGAAGTGAGGGCTTTCCCACTGCCTGGGTCCCAAGCAGTGTGCAAGCTGGAGTAAACAAACCAGTCTGAGAAGACACGGTGTTATCCACCAGGATAAAGACCCCATTGCCGCATCTCCATTTCCCGTTACAGATGCTATCAAATCATTCACAGTAGCATTCCTCTTGGATAAAAGATTTTATCGAGATCATTTATTTATAACGAAAACAGTGCCTATAATGGAATCATTACATTCTCCATTAATCATCCCTCATGTCTTTCACACTGTGTTCAAGCTCATTAGTATTTGGAAGATAAAATATATACATTTAGTTTTCCTTGGGCACCTCATGATTTCAAAAGGAAGAGGAAGGAGAAAAGATCCTAACAGCAAATCCTTGAAAGTGATTGCTTTTTTACAGGCTGTGTGCATGGAGTTTTGTGTTTCTCTGAGCATGTAAAGGCACCTCGTAGCACATATTATGCTGGTAACCTCGGCAGGTTTTTGTCATAAATAACCACCTTCTTAAGTGGTGCAATATGTATTCTTTTTCTCCTGTGAACTTGGGGCCTCACAACTTGATTCTCCAATTGCAAATAATAGAATGTGAGACAGGTATTCTTAATTCAAGAATAAAGTTGAAGAAGTGCGTGTTTAAAGCTGCATGAACACGGAGACTTAGGGTGATATACTAGTGAGTAGCAAGCAACTTCTCTTTCTGCCCAAATTTGAAGAATTGCCTAAGCCTTGAGCTTCTCTATTTAAATATCTCTTGCTTGGGTTGCCACAAAGAGCCTTTGTACGTTAGTCTGAAAAGCTGTAGGCATAGGATTATGTGTTCTTACACGTCTTATTTTAGGCATCAGCAGCAAAGTATACCAAAGGCAAATTTATGTTTAGAGCTATCAATAAAACATAACCGAGAGTCTGCTAAATTAGTAATCATGAAAAACCTAGCCAGATCTCTCTTTCTCATGCTTTCTCTCTCTCTCTTTTTATATTACAAACCAACTTTTAAAGTATTTGCCTTTGGTGTGAGGGTGGTCTCCTAAGACAGCGTATTCTTAAATATCTCAGAGGTACCTGCGGGCCTTCTTTTTGGACTAGGGTATCAAGGGAGAGCGAAACTAAAGTCTAATAATGGTTTTAAGTTAAATGCCTTCAAGTACTGCCAAGGGCCTTTACAATCAGATGTCCATCACGAAAGGCATAATTTATCAGCAAGATGGAAAAGATAGTGTTTGTCAGCGGTTGTTATTAACTCAAATGAATAGATAGTTTTGCCGGGCCTCAGAAAGCTCTATTTCAATCTCACGGACACCAAAACACTACACATGAAACCATTTAGCCGAGAGGGAAAATTACTCCCCATCTTACCGCAATGACTCTGGATTTTCTGAAGGAAACATAAATAGTAAAGCAGTAAGGACGATGCCCGCCATGGGGCGGTGTCAGGGAGGGTGAAGTCCAGCCCAAGAGAGAAAGCTCTTTCTTTACGATGGGTTTTATATCCGGAGGGAGAGCTTTTCTCATCACTGGGGAGTAACAGAGCCATCTGGTACCCCTAGAAGGCAGCACGCAGACAGGCGTCTGGGTGTGGTTTCTTTTCGGTGCCTGAATCATTTGCAAGAGGTCGAAGGACTAGAAAACACAGACAATTATCTCTCGGCTGCTAGGATATGAGGGCTGGAAGGCCTCGGAGATCAGTTGGCAGAGTGGTTTTCATTTTCTTTCTAGCCTCAGAATTCTTTCTTCTTTCAAAATATCATACAGAACTCTAATTATAAAAGAGATAAAAGCAGAATGCTCTGGTTAAGGTGGGGATGGGGGGGGCTCAAAATCCCACCCACTGAGCCCCAGACCCTCCTCCTTCAGCAGCTTCTGTGAAGTGCCTCAGGGCTCAGCAGAACATATATTTAAAACCACCGCTTTATAAGCTTCCCTCATTCCCAATCCTGAGACTCAGAGAGGGTAAGTGACTTGTCCAAAGTCACACAGCTCACACAGAGGGCAGAGAAGAAACAAGCAATGCCTGTTATAGGCTTTGTCTGCTTTAATGATTAAGCTTCAGAAGCAGATAACTTGCCTCCTTGGCCACCCTGGACTGCCACGTTCTTTGACAGCTTCAGAAGCTGCGCATATCCCGGTGGTTCTGTCCTTCGCTTTTCTTGCTTTATTCTTTCCTGCAGTGAGTAGGCATCCTTATCATTAAGCAATTTTAAAGATGATGTAAAACCTTAATGATTATGTCCACCTCATCGTGTTTTTAACGTTGGATGCTTGCATGTATATTTCATCTCTTCAATTTCCCATAACTCTATAGAGAAGCTGGCACTTTCGTTACTGTTTGGAAATCCATGGTGTGTAGGCTCAGCACCACCCAACAGTCCTATTATACTCATTTTAGCCACATGATTCCAGCGGGAGCAGAATCACAGATCCCTACCCCACTGACCTCAGTTGGGTCAGCATTAGATGCTGAGTGGAACCATGTGCTAAGAAGCAGAAGTTGTGGACTCAGCCATGTTTCCTACCAAGGAGGATTCTCAGTTGTGATGAAAGAAAATGAATTCCACCCGCTAAGTCTGAGGAGGCAAGAGTAAACCCCTGGATCCAGCTGTTTGGTTTTCATCAGCTGCAGACCAGGTCCAGCTGTATCATGGTCCCTCACATGCTCTGGCTGTTTCACCCTTCCTTCAATGCTGGACAACGAACAGGGCACTGCAGGTTAGAGGTGGAGGGTCTTGGGCGTGGAGTCATGTAAACATGCTCGCTAACTCCATCTAGAGGAAGTCACTTAGTTGCTCTTTCTGTCTCAGGTTTTTAAAGATTTTTCATGTGGACCATTTAAAAAATATTTGTTGAACTTGTGACAATATTGCTTCTGTGTTATGGTTTGGTATTTCTGGCCACAAAGCATGTGGGATCTTAGCTCTCCAACCAGGGATTGAACCCACACTCCCTGCATTGGAAAGTGAAGTCTTAACCAGACTGCCAGGGAATTCCCCTTGGCTTATCTGTACAATGAGGAAGAGAATAGTACCTGTCTCATAGAGTTCTTGCAGCTAAACACTTGAAAAGAATGCAATTTCTGGGACTTAGACCTGTAAAAATCAACCTTAGGTTCACTTGGTGTGTCAGTTCAGGAATGTGTTTGTATCAGTGAGTCGGGGAGTGGCTGGAGTCTGCAGAGTCAGGGGAGGTGAGAACCAGGAGAGTATTAACCACTGACCTTTCTCATGAAGATTAAAATGGAAATCTTTCATCCAAGCAGGTGGTTTCAGTCTGGGGCCCTGATGGTTGCATGCTGTGCTATCTTCCGCTTGGTATAGCATCTCTGTTAATTTCTGACTTCCTTGATATGGTAAAACCTTAATATTCTCTGAATCTGTGAGCTTCAATAACATCCTCATCACACTGTGACAATCATACGCTTATTATTTTCTTTCCATACACTCTGCTAGCTGGAGTTTGTATTTTAGCCCTTGCAACCAAGGGAGCCTCACATATTTAGATATATCTAAGCCGTGATTCCAAGCTTCACGACTGAGTTCCTTCCTGATGCCCCATGTCTTTTACTGAAGTACCACAATTGGGGTGATCTCTAGGTATAGTTTTAACTTTTTAATTTTTAAAATTGTATTTATTTTTACTTAAAAAATTTTTAATTGAAGTATAATTGCTTTACAATGTTGCATTAATGTCTGCTGTACAATGAAGTAAGCCAGCTATATTTATACATATATCCCCTCTCTTGGACTTCCCTCCCACTCCACCCCTCCAACTGTTCATGTAACTCAATATCAAAACAACAAACAACCCAATCAAAAAACGGGCAGAAGACCGAAATAGACATTTCTTCAAAAAGACATATGGATGCCTAAGAGGCACATGCTCAACATCACTAAATTACTAGAGAAATGCATATGAAAACTACAATGAGGTATGACCTCACATCTGTCTGAATGGCCATCATCAAAACATTTACAAACAAAAGACACTGGAGAGGGTATGGAGAAAAGGGAACCCTCTTACACTGTTGGTGGGAAGGTGTAAATTGGTGCAGCCACTATAGAGAACAGTATGGAGTTTCCTTAAAAAACTGAAAATAGATGTAGGGGTTGATCCAGCAATCCCCCTCCTGGGCGTACAAGCAGAGTTTAATACATTGTTTCCAACAGTTTCTGAGTGTCTCCAGGGAAATAAGAGGTAGATAGCGATATAAGGTGGTAAGGGTTCCAAAGGAGAGAGGAGGAAAAGATCTATGCCAGTGTGGGGCAAAGAGGGATTGTTTCCAGCTCTGGGGGTTGGGAAAGGGCTCACGGAGGAGGTGGCTTTCACACGGGGTCTTGAGGAGAAGGGGAACTTCGGTGACGCAGGCAGTGGGTCAAGACAACGCAGCGTGTGCTGGAGGCAGTGACTTCTCCTGCATGCGACACATCTTTGTGTGATCTGCGGAAAGCACAGACTGGAGTCTGGTGGTACCAAGTGATAGTGATAATAACAGAGAGCATTTGGGGGATGCTTCCTATTGGCCAGACTTCTTTTGTGGGGTTTCTCCCGATGGTCAGCAGTAAAGCATCCGCCTGCAATGCAGGAGACGAAGGTTTGATCCCTGGGTGGGGAAGATCCCCTGGAGGAAGAAATGGCAACCTGGTCCAGTATTTTTGCCTGGAAAAGTCCCATGGATGAAGGAGCCTGGCAGGCTATCGTCCGTGGGGTCACAAAGAGTCGGCCATGCCTGAGCACACGCACGTGTGTACACATACTTCCTATTGGCCAGATTTCTTTTGTGAGGTTTACAGATATTCTTTCACTGGATGCTCACAGCACGCTGTGATAGAGCCTGAATTATTAGCACTTCACATAGGAATTCTCATGTGTCAGTGGTGGGGCTGGGATGCAGCCTCCTACCAGGTCATTGGACACTCACACCCACCAACTACTTAATAGTCCCAAGCACAGGGCCACATCCTGGGGAGATGCTGGTGCAAAGGACAAAAGTGATTTCTTGTCCGCTTGGAGTTCATAGCTCAGTGTACGTTGATAAGCATCCGGACTAAACTCTTTCTCATGTCATTGTCTTATGCATACTGATATATATGGCAGCATCTTCACCCTCCAGTGTTGTGTGTGTTTGGCTTTTAAGTTTATGTGAGGACCTTGGTGGTTACATCTCTAGCGTGCAGTCTTTCTACCATTCCCCACTTGCCCATCAGGCCCTGATTTTTGTGATTTTGAGCAGGCTGTAGCACTCCCGGCCCAGGCTGGAATGTGACTGAGACCAGGCTAAGTCAATCACTGCATCCTACCTACTGGCCCCAGTTAGTGGTTCAGGAGTGGAAGGGTAAGTTTAGTTGGTCTGATTATATTGACTTTCAGGTTTTTGGGAATACTGAGATAAAGGTTCTCTTTCTTCCTCTCCGGGACACAAACAAAGGAAGAGGAAGCTCTTCAAACTGCTGAAAGCCGTCTTGGGACTGGAAATGCTGACTGAGATTGGAGTCATAACCAAGCAAATGGAGCTGAAAGAGTCGAGAGAAAGAATCTGGATCCTGGTGACATCACTCAGCTTCTGGATCATGCCTTACCTAAAGCCTCAGTAGTTTCACGTCTGGATTTTAAGGTCAGAGAAGACAGGTTGAGTCAGGAATCAATCGCAATCAAAAGCTTATAGTTTAGGGGTTGTGGGGGCCACTGTTGGCATGGAGAAGTCTTCTATGAGTCCCAGTCTGCTACCCAGTGTTTGTGTGACCTCTATTCTCCAACCTCAGTTTCTTCGTCTGTAAAAGGAGAAAGATAAGACTGAAACAATAGCAAGGATGAGGATGGTGGCGATGACCGCCACTTATCAGTCACTTTCTGTTTCGATCTGCTTTGCTGAAGGTTCTTATATGCAATATCTCATTTAGTTGGTCCAACAACCTCATGAAGTAAAACTATAAGGAGACTGATGCCCAGAGAGATTGAATCACAATGTGATTAATAAATGGCATAGCTGAGATTTGATTCAGACATCTAATACTCTGGACCAGATGATTCATTTATGTTTTGAACTGGGGCTACAGCTATGTTATTCAAACTTTATTCCTCTAGCCCCAAGCATAATATTTGGCAAAGAGTAGCCATCTAATACATGTTGGTTGAATAAATGAATGACTGACTGAGTGAACGAATAAATGAATGAGTGGCTAGGGGTCAGCTCTGAAGTCCTTTGAAATCTGCTTCATGCTCTTTGACTAATGAGAGTTCCCAGAAGCATTTCTCAAGTGAAGGGCAAACTCCTTTCTCCTCCTCTGAACTAGTGTTTGCTCCACTGTCTGCCTCCCACTAATGAGGGGACACAGCCCAAGGGGACCATGTCTCCAGGCTAATTATTTTGTGGTTGCTCTGACCACACAATTCAAAATATTCAGGCTATTGTTGGTGTTTTACATCTTGCCACTGTTGCCCTTGTCAACTTCCAAGGGCACGAAGCCATGGCCCAATGGGCTGGCCTTTCCAAGGTCAGCTTGATGGCAAACACAAGCTTAATTGAGCTGGAATAATAATTTTTTTTTCCTTTGCTTGACGTGCAGGTGACAATACTTAAAATATCGACATGCCTTAATACTTTTAAATTCAGTTGTTTGCTGATCAGCAGCAGCTACTTAAATTGACCAATCTATCTTGCCCAGCTGGAGATCAAGGGATCAGCACTTAATTTCATTCCCTGAATAAAGAATTTTTTTTTTATATCCACATGGAAATATCAGAACATGAAAGGTTAAATCAATATGGAGTTTTACATTGCTTAAAGGGCATTTGCATCAAAGCAGCCCTGAATGCAATTCACTTGTTTAATGAATTTTTTATGCTTATTTAATGAATTTCACAAAGGTTTGGTGTTTTTCATAAAATGGATAAGGACTTCCAGTTTTATGAAATAATAAAAATGGAACTGAAGTTATGAAATGAGCAATCTCATTAGTTAGGCATGATATATTCATATGAAAATGTACATGTCTCTGTATTATTGCCTGGGCACCATTATGCGAACAGTGGCTTGTTATAATAGCATGGCAAATATTCCTCTAGTTAAGATATCAAGAAGTGACAGAAGGAAATTGCATTTTCTCCCCATTTCTAATAATGACATAATTAATGCTCATTTAAAATAATTACCTGGGCATTGTTTCCCAGGAGTGCTGAGGCCTAACTCGATGGTAAATGGGTCCTGAGACACTTTTGAACCTCGATAGCGCCAGTGACGTCCCTTGCTTTATAATTTGTTATTTGTTGAAGTAACAGTGATCCCCTGACTTTCCATTTTGATGTCCTGGTGCACAAACACAATATTCCAGACTAAATTTATCAAAATGTCCACATACAGAAGAAATACCTTGTGTCCCAATGGAGAAAGAGAGAGAGATTGAGTATATAATCCATTCTTTGGCTTTTTGGGAGGGTTGTACATTTTCTTGGATCCAAGGCTTTTTATTGGGTGTTCAGAGTTTGGTAAATTGGTTAGATCCTGTCTTATGGACTCATCTTTGATTTCCAGAGGTCGGAAAGTGTATAGGTTACCAATTTAGGCTTTGAAACACAGCTCTATGTTTTACAGCTATTTGACCTCTTTGAACCTCCGTCATGAAATAAAGATCATATTTAGTAGTTCCTGCCTCAGAGGAATGCAGGCAAGACTAAGGGAGTCTGTGCACGAAAAGTTCTTAGCGCAGTGTCAGGCATCTGCTAGACACCCTGTAATGTCAGCTGTTGTCATATAAGCTGTTGATAAGGAGCTGTCCCTTCAGATTGCTGCCTGCTCTGGTGTCGGGTCTGAGCAGAAGTTATGAATCAGTGCTAGGCGGGCCCTCGCTGGGGGAAACTCGAAACTGTTCCATCGCTCTTTCTTTGCCTGTTCAAGAGGACAGGCAGTTGGAATGCTCCTCTGGCCTTCAATGCTGATATCAATCTCAGCAACATTAATAATACAGTACAACTGAGTTAATTCTGGCTTCTCTGATTTTACAGAGCGGACAAATTCAAATGAGCACTTCAGTGAGCGTGCCTGGGGCACCCACTGTGTGCTGAACTTTCCCCCCAAAAAGGGAAAGGCAGAGCCCCCATGCTCAAGGACTCTGGAATTTTGGTAGGGCAATATGGGAGAGCCAGGATACAATTTTACTACCCATAAATCTCCTCATATCTGTATGGCACTTTGTACTTTTCAGAAACCTTCCAAAGGACCAGCTCATCCCTTAGGGCACGTTTGACAGTAGATTGAAATAACTTCTTCGGCTTCAGAGAGGTACTTAGCCTTGTGGTTAGCAAATTGATCTCTGTGCTTAGAACTGAGTTCTGATGCCGGCTCTGCAGAGTTCTAGCTGTGTGGCTTCCTGCAAATCACTTAACCTCTCTGAGCATCAGTTTCTTCATCTTCTTCTTAATATCTGTTTTTATTTATTTGGCTGTGCTGGGTCTTAGCTATGGTACATGGGGTCTTTAGCTGCAGCGTGAGAACTCTTTAGTTGCGGTATGTGGGATCTTAGTTCCCTGACAAGGAGTTGAACCCAGATCCTCTGAACTGGGAGCACAGAGTCTTAGCCACTGGACCACCAGGGAGGTCTTCTAAATGGAGATGATAAGAAGACCCACAAAATTTACTGGCAAAAAAACATTGCTCCAACTTTCCTCCACACCCCGAAAATTACTGTGTTCAATGTGCCCATATTCCAGGTGGAAATAAGCCTTAAAGAGAGAAAGTAATGGAAGCCCCCCAGTGGCAGAACTAGGGAATTTAAAGTGAAAAAGTAGTGAAAATGTTAGTGGCTCAGTTGTGTCTGACTCTTCGTGACCCCAAGGACTATAGACCAACAGGCTCCTCTGTCCAAGGGATTTCCCAGGCAAGAATCCTGGAGTGGGTAACCATTCCCTTCTCCAGGGGATCTTCCCAATCCAGGCATCAAACCCAGGTCTCTCGCATTGCAGGCAGATTCTTCATGGTTTGAGTTACCGGGAAGCTCTCACAGCAAAGGTAAGAGTACAATTGCCTTTTGGTAGTGGGAGTAGTTGGTAAATTTTTGCTTATAAAACATTTTAAGTAAAAATAAGAAGAAGCAGGTCACATGACTGATTAAAACTTGAGTTATTTCTGCTATTTTCTAGATTTGCTACATATATGTGTATGTATACCTATTAATATATATATATATATATAAACACATACACATGTGTAATTTTTAAAGCTGTGTCATTTTATACGCTTGGAAGAGCTAGTTATTAGTGAATATCCAGAAATTATGACTTTCTACTGAATTCCAATATAGTCTACTGTACTTACAATAATAACACAAAAAGTAGTAAAATTATGGGATAATATTTTTTCCCATACAAAGTCACTTTAATGTCACCTTTAATATAGACAGTAAAAATACTTGGTTTCTTCCTTTTCCTATTAATTTTCTTCTAGTATTAGGAGGAATCTTAGCATATGTTGTTAATAATAATGTCTAATAATATTCTTTAAACTCATATCTTCACCCCCAAGATCAGAGATGCTTCACATGTTTGCATCTTTGCTGGAACTCTAAATTTCTAGTTTGCCATCAGAACACTGGAGACTTTGGGACCCACACAAGCCCACAGCTCTAGCCAGAGAACTCATAGGTTGGAGTAGACCTGGGAATTACACTTTCCCTCTATGTAATGAGAACACCCCCTCTTATAATTCTAATTTTTCCCTTGGAGAGAAACCATGATACTAAAGCAATAGGTAAGAAACCCTGGAAGAATGTAGCATGGATTCTAAACAAAAATGATGAGGGAATAAAGGTAACATTTACAAGCAAGGCTACGTATAAAATCTGCCTCCACCTGCATCATTTTGCTTATCACTTTGCACAGCAGCCCCTCAAGTTTGATAAGAGCCTCACTTTATGTTACACGAGAAGATGCTTAGATTCAGGTAGAGCGGGTACGCTCACCTGTCCCACTGCACACCTCCGTCTCTCACAGATGTTGGGCTCTCCAGGTGTTCAGGTCCAAGCTTTGGAGTCATCCTTGATTACTCTCTGACTCTCATCAGAGTCAGATGGGGGCTTCCCCTCAACATTCCCACCCTGATTCCTAACAGGTACAACATACATCAGAAAATCCTGCCAGCTCTACCACTGAAACCTACACGGTGACCATTTCTCCCCATGGGCATCATCTGGGTCACCATCACATGTAGCCCGCGTTGTGCAGCAGTGTGGTACCTGCCCTTTCCTTTCTTACTCCTGCCCTCTGGAAGCCACAGGGATGCTTTTCAAATGTAAATCAGACCCCATTTTCCCTCTGCTCAAAACTCATCTCAGAATAAAAGCTGAACTCCTTCCGGCAGCCTGTCTAGCACACAGGTCTCCTTCCCTAAACTTCCAGCCCTTCTCCTTGCACTGGCTTGGCCCTCTGCTTGGACAACTCTTTCCCATTATCTGTTGGCTTTACTCCCTCTCCCAAGATGCCCCATCCCCTACCCCCTCAAGTTGCTTAATTTTTCTTTGCAGCTCTTAGGATCACTTAACATAGCACAGATTTACACATTCCCTTGTTTGCTGTCTGTCTGCCTTCCTTGCCAGAACGTGGGGGTCGGGGCTTAGGTCTTTACTGCCTAGAACAGTGTGCATAGTAAGCGGTGGATGAACATTTGTTGAATGAATGAATTAATTAATGAATTTCTAGGCCCCAAGACAACCTATAGTCAGTGCTGGAAACTATCTCTTTGTCTGTGTGTGTTAGTCACTCAGTCGTGTCTGACTCTCTGTGACCTTATGGATAGTAGCCCTCCAGGCAAGAATACTGGAGTGGGTAGTCCTTTCCTTCTCCAGGGGATCTTCCCAACCTAGGGACTGAAGCCAGGTGTCCTGCATTGCAATCAGATGCTTTACCTTCTGACTACTAGGGAAGCGCTCTCCTCTGGCCGAGTCATAATTCAGGGACAAAGAAGAACTCATTTTAATTATGCTTTCATCTGACTTAGTCTCCCGGCCCAGGGCGGGGAAGGACCCGATGTAGAGTTAAACATGTGGAGAGCCCAGCCCAGCTCTTTAAAATGCTTTAGACAAAAACCCAAACAGAACAGAAACCGTCTAATCCTTGAGCTTATCCTCTCCCTCTGGCCTTGTCCTCTTTCGAGGAGAGAGTCATTTATAAAATTCAGTTCAATGAGGTTTCCAGCTAATTGAGGCTTTCCTGAATATCCTAGTTGGTGCATTGATTAAGCACCTCTCTGTGCTTTGTGCCACGGAGGCCTGGGAGGTAAAACAGCGAACAAGAGGAGGCCTGTGCCCTCCAGCTGCTGACAACTCCAGCGGGGAGGGAGACAGACACACAAGCACTCATAACCCAGGGCAGAGAGAAAGGCGAGTTAAGCAGAGCTGACAGGTCTGTGCTTGGGGCCAGGAGGGTCCATTACATCAATGCTTGTTGGGTCCAATTTATTGTCGCTGCTCTTACTAATCTAATAATAGTAATAATTTCTAGTAGGCTTGCCATCTTTGATATTAAAGGGTTATTTTTCTACCACCAAAATGAATGATAAAAGAAAAACAACTCCTTAGAATTAAAAGCAGTTGTGCTTGCTGATGGGAGAGAGATGCGCGGGCTCTTCCTGGGAGAATGAGGGGAGGATGGGGCTGGTGGCTGTCTCTTTAAGGACCCACTCCCCTCCCAGGAGCTCCTCCAGCAGCGAGAGCATTATGGCATATGCCAAAATCAAAGTCACATTGGGTCCGTCTCTCTCGGCTCTGCCATTTAATGTTTAACATCTGGGAGGGAAAAAGTCCTGAAGCTTTTCAAAATACATGAAGACATGCATTCCAGGCTTGCGGTGAGAACGGCAACAGAGCTGGGAGCTCACACGTTCTGGGGGCCTGAGTTAGCCGAGGCGCACGGCGGTGTGTAGGAGCCCCACGCCACCCACAGGAAGATCTTGGGGGGGTGGATTTCTAGGGGCCTGGTTTGCCTGGGCATGGTTCCTCGATTTCAAGGACTGCCTGCCACAGGGGGTGGGTCAGCATTTTCCAACCTCATTGTCTGTTGTGCTCTTTAGCCCTGGATCCGCATCACCATCTTCGCCAAAACCATCCTAGGTTGCTGGGCCGAATGGATCCACTACTAGATATTAGAGCAAATGCTGAAAATAGCTGTGTGTATAATATAGTAGGGGCTTCCCTGGTAGCTCAGCTGGTAAAGAGTCCACCTGCCATGCGGGAGACCTGGGTTCAATCCCTGGGTTGGGAAGATCCCCTGGAGAAGGGCATGGCAAACCAGTCTAGTATTCTTGCTGGAGAATCCTCATGGACAGAAGGGCCTTGTGGGCTATAGTCCATGAACTCGCAAAGAGTTGGACATGACCGAGCGACTAAGCACAGCACGGCATGCACTCTAGTAGAGGGGCTTCCCGGGTGGCACCAGTGGTAAAGTATCTGCTTGCTGATGCAGAACACGCGGGGTCTTGATCCCTGGGTCAGGAAAATCCCCTGGAGGAGGGCATGGCAACCCACTCCAGGATTCTTGTTTGGAGAATCCCCACGGAGAAAGGAGCCTGGCAGTCCATAGGGCCACAGAGTTGGACACGACTGAAGCGACTTAGCATGCACACATACAGCCGAAAGGCATGGATCCTCTCCTGTGACTCATGGGGGCATGCTATATTTCAGGGCTCCCGAGTGAAAATGGCCATGGGACAGCCAAGTAATGCTAGTGAAATGGGTTAAGTTCTCGCATGCGCACACATTTTGGAAGAGGCGGGACATTGACTAACCAGGAGGCCCTGTCTCCACATCAGAGAGCCACTATCACTCAGCCCCGTCAGCTGCTGCCAGGCAGGAATGTGGGTTTTCATGTGATGCAACCACCCAGCGAAACATGCCTGTGGCCACTAGGGCTGCAGTCTGCCAACACTATTATCCATCAGTCAGAGCAATCTGTGAAAGTTTGATTACAGTCCTTAGCATCCATAGGCGGCCTTTACATCCATGAGCATTCTGCTTTGTTGGGTCGTGTGTGAGTTTTCTTTTTCAGTTGGAGTGTAGCTGCTTTACCATGCTGCGTTCGCCTCTGCTAGACAGGGAGGTGGGTCAGCTATATGTGTGCATGTAGCCGCCCTCCCTCGCGACCCTCCCTCCCCACCTAGGTCTTCGCAGAGCACCGAGCAGAGCTCCCTGTGCTATTCAGCAGCTTCCCACCAGCTGTTTTATTCTAGGCACTGATGCATGTCAGTCCTGCTCTCTATTCGTCCCGCCCTGTCTTTGCCCTCCCCGTTGCCATAGCCACAAGGCTGTTTGCTATTGCTGTGTCTCTATTCCTCCCCTGTGAATAGTTTCATTTGTCCTACTTTTCTAGATTCCACAAATATACAGTATTTGTTTTTCTCTTTCTGATTTACTTCGTTCCATATGACAGACTCTTAAGTCCATCCATATCTCTACAAGTGACCCACTATTGTTGCTTTTTAATGACCCAGTAATATTCTGATGTACATACATATATATTTGTTAAACACAGATAATCCACCGGAGTTGTGCAGTATTTGACAAGGAGGGAAGTACTTTCATAATGAATATAGGCCATGTTTGATGAGGATGAACTTCTTCAGTGGTATCTGTGTGGCTGAGAGTTGGTGCAGGAGTCCTGAGCCTAAGTTCTTTCTCTAAGTATAAAAGGCCTCGGTTCCTTCTGTGCCATTTAAACATGCAATTGTGAGGTGCTACACTTGGCCACAGATTTTTGGACCCTTCTCTCATCAGAGATCGGTCTGTTTCTCCTCACTTTGCATTTGGGCCTGTCTGGAAATGTTTGCCTAATAGAACACAGTGGCAGTGACCATCGGCCAGTCTGAGTGTAGCCTTTAAGGGGATGGGCAGTTTCTGCCTCCTTCTTCTTGGAGTCTTGAGCTGCCTTGTAAAAGTCTGTCCAACTAGACAGCTAGAGAAACCACATGGAGAAACCCTGAGGCTACACAGAGAGGGAGTAAGCCTGGCTGAACCAGTCTTTCAACTAGTCCCCCAAGGGCTAGACTATAAGTGAACCTTCTTTGTCTCTCCAGACCATCCAACTGGCAGCTGAATGCCACAGAGGGACCCCTCCAGTCCACTGAACGTCAAGCAGAAAATATCCCATCTTAGTTCTGCTTGAGTTGCTGACACATGAAATAATAACCTAGTTGTTGTTTTAAGCCATTGTATTCCCGGGAAATATGTCATGCAGATAGACGCAACTTGCCTGCATACCTGCAACAGCACGCCTCAGAATGGAGTACTGTTGTTTGTGCCTGTCTATCTAGAGGCTTTCCAGCTGGCGCTAGTGGTAAAGAATCTGCCTGCCAATGCAGGAGAAGTGGGTTTGATCCCTGGGTGGGGAAGATCCCATGGAGAAGGAAATGGCAACCCACTCCAGTATTCTTGCCTGGAAAAGCAGAGGAGCCTGGTGGGCTACAGTCCATGGGGCCACAAAGGGTCAGACACGACGAGGCAACTGAGCACACATCTCTCTCTCTATCCATCCATCCATCTATCTCTAATTCACATAAGTACATCAATATCAATGTAGTAAATTTGAAGAAGACAGAAAAGCACAGAATGGAAATGATCTTCTACCTGAAGATTGTCACCAGGAATAGTTATCCTTTTTCTGTCTTTTCTTTACAAAATTGAGATCATATTGGGCTTATTGCTGTGTAATCTGCCCTTGTCACTTACTGTGTTCTGACCGTTTCCCCATGTGATGAAACATTTTTCCCCCCCAGTGTGATTTTTAATGGTAGCACAGAAAATCTGTGAGATGGATATACTATGATACATGTAACCACTTTCATATTGTTTGAATATTTAAATGGTTTCAAAATTTTCTGCCTTATAAATACGGTTGCAATCAATGTCCTTGACCATAACCACTAATTCATTTCACTGATTATATTTTAGGATGCACATTTGCAAATGAAATGATTAGGTATAAAGTTTACATATATTTTTCAGGCTCTTGAACATTGGGAAGTTGCTCTGTGGACTAGCAGTATTTGAAAAGGACAGTTTAAAAAATATCTTTCGAAAGTCTGAGTATTATCTTTTTTTCTTTTTACAAAATATTGAGTAGACTTCCCTGTTCTATAAAGTAAGCAGGTCCTTGTTTATCTATTTTATATATAGTACTGTGTGTATGTTAATCCCAAACTCCTAATTTATCTGTCCTCACACCTCTCTTTCTCCTTTGGTAATCATAAGTTTTGGAAGGAATGATGCTAAAGCTGAAACTCCAGTAAACTTTGGCCACCTCATGTGAAGAGTTGACTCATTGGAAAAGACTCTGATGCTGGGAGGAATTGGGGGCAGGAGGAAAAGGTGAAGACAGAGGATGAGATGGCTGGATGGCATCACCGACTCGATGGACGTGAATTTGAGTGAACTCTGGGAGTTGGTGATGGACAGGGAGGCCTGGCATGCTGCGATTCATGGGATCGCAAAGAGTCGGACACGACTGAGCGACTGAACTGAAACTGAACTGAACAGAATCATAAGTTTGCTTCTAGATCTGAGTCTCTGTTTTGGAGATAAGTTCATTTGTATTTCTTTCTTTATTTTTTAAATTCTACATATAAATGATGTCATATGATATTTTTCCATCTGGCTTACTTCACTTAGCACAATAATCTTTAGGTCCATACATGTTGCTGCCAATGGCATTATTTCATTCTTTCTATGGCTGAGTAATATTCCACTGTAGTGTGTGTGTGTGTGTGTGTGTGTGTGTGTGTGTGAAAGTGTTACTTGCTCAGTTGTGTCTGACTCTTTGCGACCCCATGGACAGTAGCCCTTCAGGCTCCTCTGTCCATGGGATTTCCCATGTAAAAATACTGGAGTGAGTTGCCATTTCCTTCTCCAAGGGATCTTCCTGACCAAAGGATGGAACCTGCATGTCCTGCATTGGCAGGCAGATTCTTTACCAACTGAGCCACTAGGGAGGCTCCTGTATCTTATTAATTCATTTTATCAATGGACACTTTCTTCTGGGACTTGGCTATTGTAAATAATGCTGCAATGAACCTTGGGGTGATGTACTGTTTTGAATTATGGTTTTATCCAGATATATGCACAGGAGTAGGATTGCTGGATATGATAGCTCTATTTTTAGTTTTTTAAGGAAAATCCATACTGTTCTCTATACTATCTGCACCAATTTACATTCCTATTAATAGTGTAGAAGGTGATTTCTGCCCAGAGCTGCACAAATCTTAGTCTCTGATTCATACCAAGCAGCATTTCCACAGGTATTCCGTGAAAAAAGCATTCTGGGTCAAATATGTTTGGGCAATGATGCATTCTATACTTTCCTCTTATGCCCAGCAGTTTATTAAGGTTATTAATAGAGATTGCTTATTATTAAAAGTTCTGAAACATTCTACCTACTGAAATCTCATTTTATTTAATTCAATAGTTTCCAATTATATTGGGCTACCAGAACTCTTTTGTTTTCTTCTTTTACATAGTGCTAAAAATATACGTTTCACTCAGCACACAGGCTCAGATTGTGCAGAACTGTAACTTTCAAAGATGTCTTCTATCACATACTCTAATTTATACTCTGATCCCTCTTTCACTTAATAACACTAAACCTTTTTTCCTAAAAGATCTGTCACTGATTTTTAATGCATTGAATAGGATACATTTATATAGCAACACATTCGTAGAGTATAATTGAAAAAATGCAGTGAAAAGTTTTTCTTTTACTCTTTCTCCAATCTGCCCATTTTCTATCATTACTCTGAGCATCCATTTTTTGTTTCTTGTGTGTACCTTAAAATATCTTCTTGAACATTCAGATAAATATAAATTACTTTTCTTATTCCTCTCCTAATAAAATATTGTACCTTGATCCTTTTTGCTTGATGTATTTTGGTAACATTTCTGTATCAGTGCATAGAATAATTTATCAGCTTTTTTAAATAGATGCCTAGTATTTCCTTAGATCTGAATACTTGGAGTGTTTACTCTTTTGTTCTTATGAACTGTGCTGCAATGGCTAGCTTTGTGTTTATGTCATTTCTCTCCATGCATTTATGTCTGTAAGATAAGTTCTCTGAAATACAATTGCTGGGTCAAAGGATATCTATATTAGTCATTCTAATAAAGTCCCCCCATGAGGGCTGTATGATTTATTTTCATACCAATAATATATGAAGCATGTCTGGTAACCACTGTCCTTGACAACAGGATGTGTTTTAAACTTTTTAGTTTTTGCCAGTATGACAGGCAAATGACAGTAGCTCAATGCACTTCCAGTAAAAGTCACATTACTCTTGTCTGTTTTTCTATTGGATGGCTAGCGTTTTTCTTATCCAGTCCTGTAAATATTTGTTACTTATATTTTGCTTTTGGAGGGAACTTGCAGGATTAAAAAAATTTTTTTAATCCAATTTATCAGTCTTTTCTTTTATGACATTTTGGTTTTGAACCATCCTTAGGCAGATCTTTGCCCTTTCCAGGTGATAAAGAAATGGTTCAGTGTCTTCTTCCAGAACTGTCACAACTTCATTTGTAAAATATTTGATTATGCTTTACTTGTCCTGGTGTGCGATATGGAACAATTTTACCATGCTTTTCTTCCCACTGGTTGTACAGTTGCTCCAGCCTCACGTGCTGGATGGCCCATTTTTCTGCTGCTTCAAGATATGGCAGGAGCCATCAGTCAAGTGAGGGTAAACTGAGTCGATTCATATTTTCCCCAGGAAACAACAAATGCCTTGTTGTTTCCCTGTCCTTGCCCCAGGAATAGAGCTACAGGGATTCCCCTCTGGGGTCCTCATCCCTCTCCAGCGATCTTCTGCTACCCCGCCCGCTCCCACTCCCCTCTCCCTTCCCACCCCTTTCCATCCCTCCACGCCTCCTCCCAAGCGTGCATCCTCTGGTTTGACTTGCGTGGGTGCTGGGGGATGGCCCTGGCTGATCTCCTTTGCTCAATTTTTAAAACAATTTATTTGCTTATTTGGCTGTACTGGGTCTTGGTTGCTGCAAGGGCTTTTCTCTAGTGGTGCACAGGCTTCTCGTTGCGGTAGCTCCTCTTGTTGTGGCTCCTGGGCTCCAGAGCGCCCGTCTCAGTACTTGTGGCTACTGGGGTTAGTTGCTCCCTAATTCTTCCCTGACCAGGGATCGAATTTGTGTCTCCTGCATTGGCAGGAGGATTCTTGGCCACTGAGCCACTGGGGAAGCCCCTGTTTGTTCTTAAAACACTTACCAGGACATTTAAGGCTGCGCTTTTTAATACTCACACGTGAAAACCTCGTTTCTAAGGCGCAAGACCTTTCAAACTATTGCGTTTGTTTTGCTTTTTCAGTGTCTCTCTTGAAACTCTTGAAAGCTGGGAATGTTCTCTTTCTCCCTTCTGCCCCCTGAAGCTAGTCCCCTAGAATGCTGGTCACTGCTGTCAGAGTGTTGAGGGTGGGTGGGGGTGG